>JALAZF010000810.1:600000-907500 GCA_022829125.1 Lathyrus tuberosus
TCTAATTGTCGAAGTTTATTTTGATTAAACCAAAAAACAATTAATATAATCATTGCATTCATCATTCTCACATCGCGTATTCTTCTTACCTACGAATCTCACGTTTGTGTCTCGATTCTAGAGTTAAACTGTCTCATTCGTATAATACTCGGGCCAATCGTCAGAAAAAGATGGATAATCTTGAGGAAGAAAATAGAGAGTTGAAGGAAGAGATCGACGCTCTGAGAGAGGATATGAGAAAGCTTCGTAACGACATGCAAGCCATGGCAGAAGCTCAGCTACAAAGAACTGTGATCTCAGAGATCACCTCAATGTCCATAGTGGAGAAGAATGATCCTAGGTATCAGATGCCGAAAGATCGCCCTTGGGGCATGCCTGTCAACTATATCCCGGGAGGATATGTTCCGCCGATCACTAAGGATCAGGGAATCACAACAGAAGCCGCTGGGCCTGAAGGTTACAAACTTCGGGAAAGCGAAGATGCCAGGGGCATACTGAAGACTCCTGAAGGTTACAAACTTCGGGAAACGCCAAGATTCGCTACCGTAGTCACGGTACCACCCCCTGTGGTGCACACTGTCCCGGAAGGACAGATTCCACCAATACCTGATGATAAAAAGGAAACTATGTTTGACAGAATGGAGGAATTCCAGGAACAGTTCTTGGAAATGCAGAAAGAGCTGCAAGCCATTCGCGGTCAGGATTTATTTGGAAAGGACGCCGCAGACCTCTGCTTGGTCCCCAATGTGAAAGTCCCGCACAAGTTCCAAGTGCCCGACTTTGAAAAGTACAAGGGTAACTCTTGCCCTCAGAGCCATCTGGTGATGTACGCTCGGCGAATGTCAGCTCAGACGGAGAATCAGGACCTGCTGATTCACTACTTCCGGGATAGTTTAACCGGTGCCGCATTAAAATGGTACATGGGTTTAAACCGTGCCACGATCAGCACTTTCAGAGATCTTGGCACTGCCTTCGTCTAACAATACAAATACAATTTGGACATGGCACCCGACAGAGATCAACTCAGATCGATGTCGCAAAAGGACAAGGAAACCTTTAAGGAGTATGCTCAAAGGTGGCGTGAAATTGCCGCTCAAATTTGTCCACCTCTTGAGGAAAAAGAGATGACAAAGATCTTCTTAAAGACCTTAAGCTCATTTTTCTATGACCGAATGGTTGCCTGTGCGCCCAGTGATTTCACCGAGATGGTCGGCATGGGCGTACGTCTTGAGGAAGCCGTCCAAGAAGGACGTTTGGTAAAAGACACTGGATCGACGAGCAGTACTAAAAAATACGGTAGTGCTCTCCCTAAGAAAAAAGAGCAGGATATTGGGAATATCTCTCTCGAAAAGCAAAGGCGACGTTATCAACCGGTAGTAGCTGTGATTCCTGCTATCAACCCTGCGTCTATTCCTACGTATCAACCTCAGGTTGCGCAGAGCCAACCTGACCAACAAAGGACACAACACCCTCTTCAGCAGGCTCGTCCTCCATATAACAACAACCGTACACACGGCCACTAGGATTTGATCCTATACCCGTAACATACGCAGAGCTGTTTCCATTACTACTGGCTAAGGGGCACATTCAGACTAAATCTCCTCTTACAGTACCGAAAAATCCGCCTTTTTGGTTTAAGGTGGATCAAACTTGCCCTTATCACCAAGGAGGATCAGGGCATAACATAGAGACTTGTCTCAATTTCAAGTCCGACGTGCAAAAACTTGTTAGGAGTGGGGTCTTATCTTTCAAGGATACGAATCCTAATGGTCTCACGAATCCGCTGCCTCAACACGAGAAGGCTGCAGTCAATTTGATAGAAGGAGAGACTAACGATGTCTATCAAATTCATGATGTACTCTTGTTGAAAACCAATTTGGTCAAGATGCATTGTAGACATAGTGGATATGGCCATGTGCCACCTCATAACTATCATCAGTGTGATATCTGCTCTAAAAACAATCAAGGATGTTCTGTGGTGCAAGCAGCTCTACAGGAACAGATGGATCTTGGATGGATCCAAGAGCACCGAGTTCATGGAGTTAACATGGTTTACACGAATTCTAACGTCATTCAGAACCACGATATCCGTGCAATGAATGTCAACTTGGTGGCGATGCACTCAAGGCAAAGCCAGCATCATAATCTGCCGCGACACGATTATAGTTCCTATCTGACTTGCTCGGTAAACAAACAGGGATGCTCTTTCATACAGGAGGCCCTCCAGCGTCAGATGGATCTTGGATGGATCCAAGACTACCATGATAGGAACCCTTATCAGATCAACATGGTTCAGATCTTTGATATTCGCGTGATGAATGCCAACTTAGTAGAGTTACATGCTGAGCAGGTCCGACTCGGATTCTTAATATCACATGATTACCAAAGCTGTAAGGCAGGTTGCGAAAACGATCGAGGTTGTATCCTTGTCCAGGAGGCACTTCAGCACTTGTTAAATCACTGGTGGATGCCAATCTATATGGATGAAGATACTCAGCAAATTAGTATCAGTAACAGGAATCCTACTCGGCATCAGAATCAGGATGTCCGATCTGTGGAAGCTAACCTAGTGAGGTTACATTGTATTCAAAGTGGGCGTGGCCAGGTGCCACCACACAACTATGAACGTTGCGGCGTCTGTTCGAAAAGTAACCAAGGGTGTTACCTTGTGAGAGCAGCTCTTCAGGGTCAGGTGGATCGTGGAGAAATTCGTCCATATCCGGGTTCTGGACCCATCAACTGGACGCCGAACTACCTTGCCGAGCAAGTTGAGGATGTTGTCACAATCTCTGGTCATCACAGGACCAGGGATGTTTTTGCCATTATCCCTCTACTTGACGAATCTAAAGTTCCCAACCGGGAACAGATCGAGATTATTTACGATGGTCAGAAAAATCAGAAGGTTCCTATAGTCATCTATATACCGGGACCACTACCGTATGAATCAACTAAGGCTATCCATTACAAATACGGTGCAACAATAGTCGAAAATGGAAAGGAAATTCCATTACCCTCCGTCGTGAATATTGCAGACATCAGTCGAGTAACACGGAGTGGTAGAATCTTCAACCGAGGGGTTGAAGAACCTAACAAAGAAAAGGAACTTCTGACGGAAGCTCCTGATCTACTAGTCGGTCAATCCAGTAATCCCGACCTTTCAAAAAATGACGATGAGATGCTGAAGCTCATCCAAAGGAGTGAATACAACATTGTTGATCAACTGTTACAAACTTCTTCAAAGATCTCGGTATTATCACTGTTACTCAGTTCAGAAGCCCATAGGGAGGCTCTACAGAAAGTCTTGGAGCAAGCCTTTGTGGAACAGGATGTAACAATCAGACAGTTCGATAGTATTGTCTCTAACATCACTTCTTGCAATAATTTGGGATTTAGTGATGAGGAATTACCCGAAGAGGGTTGCCGTCATAACATGTCTCTCAATATCACAGTCAACTGCCAGGATGATGCTTTAGCCAGCGTACTGGTAGACACAGGGTCAACCCTGAATGTTATGCCGAAGTCCACTTTGATGCAATTATCATTCAAGGGCTCTCCGATGAGAATCAGCGAGGTCGTCGTCAAAGCATTCGACGGATCCAGAAAAGCGGTTATCGGTGAAGTTGATCTTCCCATAACTATTGGTCCTCATACTTTCCAAGTCACTTTCCAGGTCATGGACATCCGGGCAACATACAGTTGTTTATTAGGAAGACCTTGGATACATCAGGCTGGAGTGGTTACTTCAACCCTCCACCAAAAGCTAAAGTTCGTCAAGAACGATCAACTTGTCACAGTCTGTGGGGAACAAGCCTTGCTCGTGAGTAACTTGTCATCATCTACTGGTATAGAACCCGAGGAGGTTATTGGAACGCAGTTCCAAGCACTATCGGTGAGCAAGGACAATCAGTTCAAAGAAGGAACTTCAATTTCTTTATACAAAGATGCTATTAAAGCGGTCGAGAGTACCGATACAAAAGGATGGGGACAGCTTGTCATTCCCACTGACAATAAAACAAAGAAGGGTCTTGGTTTTTCTGTAACCTGTACCCAGACAGCTGCCAACGATGAAAGTCTTCATCCCCTTCAAAACTTCTTCCACAGTGGAGGTTTCCTTCACCCAGTGTCTCAGACAGTCCATGCTATCAATGAGGAAGATCCCTCTGACACAAATGAAGAATGGAAGTCCTACCTTAACAAGGACGGTTATATGTCTCAGGAAGAGGTGCCTATACCATTTTGCTATCCCGCACAGAGTCCGAGATTTATACCAAGATCAGACGTCGAAATGATCTATGGAGATTGTGATCCGGAAGGATGCCGTGCTCCGCCAAATTCATTAGAGGAAGACACTCCGATGAAAGACAATTTTGACTACACCTACTATGGCCCAATGGATGGTCTGCCAATGTGGCAACCTTATCCAAGAAACTTGGGGCAAGAAAGTCATCCGAGTAATGAAACTCAGCTGAGCACCATTGAGCAGAATACCTGTGTCCCCACCATGTCATGGGATCAACACTCAGGTCATTCAGAAACTACTCAACATGACGATGAATTCGCAACGTTTGCAGGACTTGAATTCATCAACTATGCTTTTCCTGAGGTCAACATCATTGAGAGAGATGACTCCTCCAGTTCCAAAGAAGTTTGGGACACTCTGGGAGAACCAAGTGGAAAATACGACTTTATGGTCAAGTACACTGCTCCCGAAAGCTCTCGTATCAGGCTCGAAGATATCCAGCCAACTGGATGGGGAGATACAACTGAGAACACAACTGCTCTGCATAATGCAACAGAGGAATTCTCCTACGACAATTTTGCCTGGGAGACAGATTCCAATGATCCTGCGACACCAGAAATCAGCGTCATTTCTGAAGACAAATCAAGGAAGGTGCCAGACTTTGTGATTCACCGAGGAGTTCGCCGCCAATGGGTTGCTGTCGATGTTCCGAAGGCCGTTCACCAGTCAAAGTAATTGCCATCTTTAACCTTTCACCCTGCCCAGGTGAAACAGATGTTTTGATAGGGCTCGCTTTCTGTAAATTTCCCTCTTCGCTTTGCCCAAAGCGACAATGTTTTGTTTTATAGGGCTGTAGTTTCAAGAATCGACTTGTTCATTAATAAAATAACGTCGTTCTGTAATTTCCGCATTATTTGCTGTTTTCTCTTTTTGCTTTTTCAGAAAATGGTAATCCTAAAAAAAAATTCAAATAAAAACAAGCAGTAAAATAAAACACTGCACACACTTGCATTTTCTCTATCTCTTCTAAACACGAATCATCACGTCATGCAGATTGCTTGTTTTACACCCCGTTGAAACATACGATCCGATGCCTTCTCCCAACTTTGAGTTCCCGGTATTCGGGGCTGAAGAAGAAAATGACAACGAAATTCCAGAAGAGATCTCCCGACTACTCAGACAAGAGGAAAAGTCCATTAAACCTCACAGAGAGCCATTGGAAACGGTAAACTTGGGTTCAGAAAAAGAGAGAAAAGAAATCAGGATTGGGGCACTGCTCAGTCCAACTGCCAGAGAGGGTTTGATAAAGCTTCTCAAAGAATTCCCCGATGTATTCGCTTGGTCCTATCAGGATATGCCAGGGTTGGATACCAGCATCGTGGAACATCACTTACCATTAAGATCGGAATGTCCGCCAGTAAAGCAAAGGTTGAGACGCACTCACCCGGACATGGCCATCAAAATCAAAGAGGAGGTACAAAAACAGATTGACGCGGGTTTCCTCGCCACATCTGAATATCCTCAATGGTTAGCCAACATCGTACTCGTTCCCAAAAAGGACGGAAAGGTCAGAATGTGTGTCGATTACAGGGATCTAAACAAGGCAAGTCCAAAGGACGACTTTCCTTTACCACACATTGACATGCTGGTGGACAGTACAGCAAAGTTCAAAGTGTTCTCCTTCATGGATGGATTCTCGGGCTATAACCAGATCAAAATGGCGCCGAAAGACATGGAGAAAACTTCGTTCATTACCCCATGGGGTACCTTTTGTTACAAGGTAATGCCGTTCGGTTTGAAGAACGCCGGGGCAACCTATCAAAGGGCCATGACTACTCTGTTTCATGACATGATACACAAAGAAATCGAGGTATATGTCGATGATATGATTGCAAAATCAAAAACAGAGAGTGAGCACGTTGAACATCTGTCAAAATTGTTCGAACGTCTAAGAAAATTCAAGCTCCGCTTGAATCCTAACAAGTGCACCTTCGGTGTCCGTTTAGGGAAACTACTAGGGTTCATCGTCAGCCAAAAGGGAATTGAAGTTGATCCTGACAAGGTCAATGCCATTCAAGAAATGCCTTCTCCGAAAACTGAAAAACAAGTCAGAGGATTCCTGGGACGTTTGAACTACATCTCCAGATTCATATTCCTTATGACCGCGACATGCACGCCGATCTTCAAGTTACTCAAAAAGAATTAGGATTGCGTTTGGTCAGAAGATTGCCAAACCGCCTTCGACAATATCAAGGAATATCTGTTGAATCCTCCGATTCTATCACCTCCAGTGGAAGGAAGACCACTGATCATTTACCTCACAGTTCTAGAGGACTCAATGGGGTGTGTACTTGGCCAACAAGAAGAAACCAAAAGGAAAGAGTCTGCCATTTACTATCTGAGCAAGAAATTCACCAACTGCAAAACTTGGTACACGATGCTCGAGAAAACTTGCTGTGCTTTGGCTTGGGCAGCCAAACGTCTACGCCAGTACATGATTCGTCATACTACTTGGTTGGTCTCCGAAATGGATCTAATCAAGTACGTTTTCGAAAAACCTGCTCTTACGGGAAGGACTTCTCGTTGGCAGATGCTGTTATTAGAATATGACATAGAGTACCACGCTCAGAAAGCCATTAAGGGAAGTATTTTAGCCGATCATTTGGCTCATCAACCGATTGACGATCAAGAATCAATCGGGTTTGACTTCCCAGACGAAGATGTCATGTATCTAAAAATGAAAGACTGCGATGAACCGCTACCCAGTGAAGGGCCAGAACCAGGTTCCCAGTGGGGACTTATCTTTGACGGAGCTGTCAATCATTACGGAAACGGAATTGGGGCTACCCCTTTTTCTCTAGTGTATGGCATGGAAGCAGTGCTCCCCATAGAAGTAGAGATCCCATCAATCCGGGTATGATGGAAGCGAAGCTCACCGAAGCTGAATAGTGTCAAAGCCGACACGACGAACTGAATCTGATCGAAGAAAAGAGAATCACGACACTATGCCACAGTCAGTTGTATTAACAAAGAATGAAGAAGGCGACCTCGTGCTCAAGAAGATACAATCTTTTCTCACTGATTCCCGGGGCAAGTGGACTCCGAATTATGATGGCCCCTATGTGGTCACGAAAGCTTTCTCAGGCGGTGCCTTGAGACTTGCAACCATGGACGGAGAGGAATTTTCCTACCCCACGAATGTTGATGTAGTCAAGAAATACTTTGCCTAAAAAAAAACGTCTCGGTGGATTGAAAACCCGAAAGGGCGGTCCAAGCAAAAATTAGAGACATGAAAAAAAGCATCCCGGTGGATTGGAAACATCAAAGTACAATCCAGGCAAAAATTAGGGATAATGGTAAGTAACTAGGTTCAACAGAGGCAGGTCCCTCAGCAGCAGTTACATCATCCGTCAGAAAACTCCAGTCAAGGTCATCTTCGACAGAAGCTCAGGATGTCCCGAATTCAAAGTTGGTAGAAGGATAATGGTCGTTATGTTTCAACGTAGCCCTTTTCCCTGTAAATTACCATTTTCTAACTTTGTATATACTCTTTGGAATCACGCGTTTGGCTGATCTCCATCTTATCAATAAAATTTGAGCCTTTGTGCTTTTGTTTGTAATTCTTATTTGTTTTAGCTTTACAGAACGACATTTTAATAAGATTAATGATTCTTGAAATAAAACAAAATGAATTTACTTGATAAAATTTTTTCTGCTTTTAAAATAAAGACGACAATTTCTTTTGACTGTAGAACATCAAAGGAACATCAACCGCTTCTCCAGAAGTAATCGAACTTCAAAGTGCGGAATCAAAGTACTCCTTCTACGCCAGTGCGCCTGATTGAAGGATCAATAATGTCAGATGCGACTAATCCATCTGACATCTTCGGCCGAGTTCTCATCTCCTAAGCCGGACCAGCGTCGCTCCCAACAGGGACCATTTCTCCTAAGCAAGGCGGAATTGCTATCTTGAACCAGCGGTACTTCTTCGCCCCATGATGGCCGAGTATCCAGTCATGTTCATCTTTTAGTTTGTATGTCGCGTCAGTTTTGTCCGCATATACATACATACATCATGCATTATTGATTTGCATTCACATTCATATTGCATCACTATCACTCCCGTCGGTCTTGTCCCTTAGTGATAACAGTCCTCTCAATCGAGTTGTCAGTTCTTTCCTCGTTAGGAAAGGTTGCGTCGAACAATCTCTCTCCTCCAGTTTATTTCTGGATTGAAATTGGTCCTTGACCACTTTGATAATTTGAACCTCTGAGAAACAAGAAAACTTTCAACAAATATCACTCTTCGCCATTGAAGATGATATCCTTGCTTTCCCGGATTAAGGAAAATCCCCAGAGAAAGCCTCTTAATCAGAGATTCGGCGGCACGCCAGTTTCGCTCCGAAAAGATTACTGATGAAAAGGTCATCAGCACCTCAAAATTGGATCGCATCATATGGCATTTCTCTAGGAAGATCCCGAGAAAAGTATGATGTAATACCCAAGCGAAAACAGTCTCTCAAGAGACTCGCTTTCCCCAGTAGAATCGACAAATGGTGTCTCCAAAACAGAGAAGTTTGTGTACCTCTACAATTCAGACGATTGGGTTCCCCAGCAAGTCTGACGTCAAAACTTTTTCCGTCAAATGGCATCTCTCCAGGAAAATTCGACGAGAAGTTTGAGGAAAATCCGCTACGAATAGCGTCCCTTGTCAATAAAGTTTATTGACAAAAGAAACTGAGACCAGTTCCTTGGTAGGAAACCAGGATCGAGGGGAAGTTTATATCAGAAACCGAGACCAGTTCCTTGGTAGGAAACCAGGATCGAGGGGAAGTTTATATCAGAAACCGAGACCAGTTCCTTGGTAGGAAACCAGGATCGAGGGGAAGTTTATTTCAAAAGAAAACTGAGACCAGCTCCTTGGTTGAAGACCAGGATCGAGGGGAAGTTTACCTTTTCTAAGCATCTTCGCTTAACTAAAGAAGATGAATGCGTAAGCTACCATTCATAACCACCATCAAAATTTTGGGTATTCCGATATTTAATCCTCTTGCACCCCGAATGCCCGAATACCTTCGTCATTCACACCTTCGGGTCCAAGAAGATTAAATAGGGGCATCTGTCATACCCCAAATTTTGACCACTACGATTTCCCATCATTGTGCAAATCATCAGCACAATATGGATGTACCTTTGTACCTCATTAGTCTCCCCAAAGGTGGGTGAGCATTCACTACAATCAAAACTAGGGTTTCAAACCCTCTCAGAGCTCTTAGACAAAGGATCAATCAAGGAATGACATGATCTTCAACTTGTCTAGCCTCTCAAATATCCACAATGGATCAAGAGGACTCCCACTTCAAGGATTAAGCACAAGGCTGCTTCCTTCTAGGTGGATCAAGCCTCAGGATCGCCAGTGTCACCAAATTAGGGTTTGGTCGACTAGGGCCTCCAGATGGAAATTTTCTTCTGGGCATGAGTCAATGCTTCAAAGCATAACCTAAAATGCTCCATGGAACATCATAAACCCCATCATCAAGTCAATTTAGCCTCAGGGGATGCATACATCAAAAATCAGGAATTAGGATTTCTTGACCTAATTCACCCCTAAGTTGACTTTTGGGACAAATCATGAGCCAAGACCTCAAGACATGATTTGAGGGTCTCCAACATACTATATTGATCCATTTGGAATAATGGATTAATCCAAGAAGCTTGAGCAACAAGTCTCAATTTCATCTGCACAACAATTAGGGTTTTAAGGAAAAAGTCAACTGTAACTTTGACTTTTGACCTGGACATGCTCCCAAGCCCTAAGACATGATTAAATATGCCCTATGACACCCATGGAACATGTCCATCAAGTTTGATTTAGGTCAAGGACATGATTTCCTGAAGAATTGCACAGTTTGGAATTCATCTGATAAAAAGTCAACTGTGCACAAAAGTCAACTTTGACTTTTTGAGATTTTTCACCAAAATGGTTTTTTAACCCTAAAATGATGTTAATGTATGATTTGAATCATCATTCCTCAAGAAAAATCAAGAAAAGTTGGATAACTTGTAAAAGGGGTAACCATAAAAACTTAGAAAATTTTCTAAGTTAAAAATAAAGTGACAAGGGCACCAACTTTGAAGGATCATAACTCCTAAACCACAAAGCCATTTTTTTTCATCCAAAGATGGTTTTTTAGCCCTCATTACCCTCTACAAAAACTTCAACTAGACCTAAGTCCAATTCATTAAGGATTTGGAGTTATGGGATGATCAAAATAGTTGAAAAGTGAAAATGTCACTTTTTCCAACACTTAGTGAAATTTTCACTAAGTCAGAATCTGCCTTCACTTTTTGCCAAATGTAGGGGGATTTTTCACTTGGATTCAAAAGAGATCAAAACCAAACATGTTCAAACAGTTGTTGTATCATGTAAGGGCTTTCCAAAATGGTCAAGAACATTACCAAATTCAACTTACACCATGAGATATGACATTGGAAAGTTGCCTTGCTAGAATCTGTCAAAGGCAAGGCAGAATTTGCAACTTTGCTCGATTTGCCAAAATCAGCCAAATTCAAATGCTCCTATCCACTTGGACACCTCAGAGGATTGAATCTAAAGGGGACAATCACTGAGCCAAGCCTCCAAAGTCCATGGAACAAGAAATAGCATGTTGAACCTAGAATGGCCAAAATAGGGACAAGACTCCAAATTTGGATTGAAGCATTCAATGGAAGCATCAAGGTGGCATGGACTGAGCCATTCTCATCTGAAATCAGTCAAGACTTATCCAAGACCAAGGGAACCAAAGCTCTGTGCCCTAACCTCTAGTCAATGGCTAGAGGAGAGTTGGATTTTCATTTGCCAACATTGGTCAAACCTACTTACCAGTTGCCATTCACTATTCCTTGCAAAACAAACTTGCTCTACTATAAATAGAGCTCAATTGTGATCAGTTTGAGTACACCAAAGCCATCTAACAGATGCTTTCCTCAAAATCTCTTTCTCTTGGCAAAAATGCCTTTCTTAGCAAGGTAGCTATCGGGTTTTGAGTTTGAGAGCTTTTCCAATCAAGCCAATCACTCACACACCTCACATACATCATATAGAAGTGATCCAAACACTCACATAACATCTGGAACACAGATTTCACAAAATCACCACCTGGTTGCTCAAACTTTCAATCAAGTTGCAGCTGAGGTACCACAAATCGTTCCAGCCATTTTCAATCAAGTCCAGGCATTCAAACACACTCCATAGGGTGTAGGGAAGCTGTTCAGATCATCACCACTCATCTATAACACCTCCAAGTCAAAAATCACACTGCACTTGCTGTCACGGCTTAGAGGTAAGCATACACTTGGTCATCTCTCAATTTATGCATATTTCCTCGCACAATAATTTGGCCATATGTTCATAATCATGTATGGAATGTTTTCCCTCAATTAATTGCATTATTTGAATCGTGTATCAAAAATCCTAGCCTTCATGCAGAAATTAGGGTTCTTGAGGTTTCTTCGTGATTTCATGTTTTATGTTTAATTTAAATGAAATTAAGTGTTATAAACATGATCGTGAGGTTGAGACGAGCATAATGATATGTGGATTACATGATATGATTAAGTATTCAGTGAGATTGGATGGAAAATGCAAATCAGCCAAACCCAGAACACGCGCGTGTTCTTCAGCTTGTTCTTGGCGCCTTTTTTCCAAATTCAAATATTTGAATTTTGTGATTTTGTTTAATTGATTCAAAAATTAATTTCTCTCTGAGTTTTAATGATTTTGAGTTGATTTTTTTTTTGATAATTCACAAAAATGTTGAAATATTTTATTTTATAAAAAAATCCCAAAAATATTATTTATTTCATATAATTGATATTTTTGCAAAGAATTAATATTTTAATTGTTTTTGACATTTTAAATATTTTTCCACATTGATTTTGCAACTTTTAATGCTTTCTAATTATTTTGTAGGTCAATACTTAATTTTTGAAGCATTAATCCAAGATTATAATTTGTTTTCCATATGTTAAACAATTTTGATCATTTAAATTGAATTTTTATTCAATTAAATACATTTTTGAAAACAAATTAGGGTTTTTGGATTAATTCAACCCTCATAAATCATTTTCAAAACATTTTGGGCCTCTAATAGAGTGTAAGACCCAATCTTTTTTTGACCAAATCATTTTTGGGCCTCAGTGTATTGTATAAGTCCTGATACCATCAAAAATAAACGGCGCGATCGTCGCCTTTTGAAAAAATCATTTGGGCCTCTCCCTGAGTTGTAAGCCCCATCTTTTGTACAAAAATACACTTTGGGCCTCTAATAGAGTGTAAGACCCAACCCCGCTTTTTTATTTTCTCATTATTTTTTAATGATTTGGAAAATTAATAACTCCCTCAATTTTGATTATTTTTTATTGGTTCTTTTTCTGAAAAATCACAAAAATAGTAAAATATTTTATTCTACAAAAAAATCAAATTTATATTATTTATTTAATATAGTTGGTATTTTTGTGAATAAATTCATTTTTAATTGTTTTTAAGCATTTTAAAAGTGAATATTCATCTTGAAAATAAAGACTATGGGCCTCCCCTCGTGTTGTAAGCTCCATTTCTTTTCTTTAAACTCTTTGGGCCTCTATTAGAGTGTAAGACCCAACCCCTTGTGCACAGAAAATTTTTTGGGCCTCATTCGTTGTATAAGTCCCTCTGTACATTTTCAAATAAACGGCGCGATCGTCGCCCTTTTCAAAATTAACCATTGGGCCTCCCCTCGTGTTGTAAGCCCCATTTCTTTTCTTTAAACTCTTTGGGCCTCTATTAGAGTGTAAGACCCAACCCCTTGTGCACAGAAAACTTTTTGGGCCTCATTCGTTGTATAAGTCCCTCTGTACATTTTTAAATAAACGACGCGATCGCGCCAGTTTAAAATTAACCAATTGGGCCTACCCTCGTGTTATAAGCCCCACTCTTTTTCTTTAAACTCTTTGGGCCTCTTGAGAGAGTGTAAGACCCATCCCTTTGTACAGAAAACCTTTTTTGGGCCACAGTCACTTGTATAAGTCCCCCTGTACAAATTCAACAGTGCGCTCACTGATAAAACCCTGGGCCTCTCCTTGAGCTGTAAGCCCCAAATCTTTTTATTTCAAAGCACTTTCTCCTTTGATTTTGAATATACTGTTGTTTTTAATCTTTCTTTGTTGAACAACTAACCAAACAGCATGGAAGCTCTACAACCGAGTAAGTGTTTACCCGCTTTCATTTACCGCTTTCATATGTATATAACTGTATTGTGGGGCTGTTTCACTGTAAGTCTCCTTTCATAAACTCATATATATATATATATATATATATATATATATATATATATATATATATATATATAACTGTATTGTGGGGCTGTTTCGCTGTAAGTCTTCTTTCATAAACTCATATCAACTGTGTAATAATAGTATAGATATTTAGAGTTTCCCCGGCAACTACGTCTAGAACTAGGTGACGCCGTTTCGTTTATTCATAGAAATAGACACCTAGATCCCCAAATAGGATCACCAGATACAGTCTTCTCTTCGGCTGTCCTCATTAGGAATTGTCAAGAAACTCTACTCCCAAAGATGAATGTATTCTCCGTGAATGGCATCTTTGAGTTTCTTCCAAATTCTCAAACTTTCCTGACTTGATCTATTCCTTGTGAATAGCTTGCCTTGAATTTCTCGAGGTTTGGGGACCCACGGGCTTCTTAAAAGCATCGGCCTCCTCTTGGACATCGTACAAGGACCCACAGGCTTCCTAAAAGCAACCCCGCCTCCTCTTCGGCTTAGTACAAGGACCCGTTGGCTTCTTAGAAGTATTCACAGCCTCCTCTTAGGCTTCGTATAATGATCTCTTCCTCCGGGAATGATAGCCTCCTCTTGGGCTTCGTACAAGGGCCTCTCGGCTTCTTAAAAGTTTCCCGCCTCCTCTTGGGCTTCGTACAAATTGTCCCGACGACCTCCTAGAGGTATAGGAACAGAACCTAGTCATCTTCATAGAACAGTCCTTTCAAAGAGAGTACTACTATTTCTCAAAGCATAGTACAAAAGATGAAACTCTAGACTTGGACAGTATAACTTCCTTGAGTCTCAAAGACATTCTCAAGTGACCCCTTCGTCAAATAGGAAGGAAACCCGTAGACTCGGACAGTCTCAATACCCTTCGGATTTCCCGCTTCCTTAAAGAACAGGAATAACCCAGATCCTTGAATCAAATCCATGAGTACAGTGTTGCTCATATAAGAACTGATTTTCTCTTTCAAAATCAGTATACTGGACCTGTCACTTAAACAGTTACCTTAGCCTCCTCTTGGGCTTTGTACAATGATTCTCCCCAGCGGAGTCAAACAACGTTTAGCCTCTCTCTCGGGCTTTGTACGAGACACATAAGAGACTCTCTCGTTGAGTCAATCACCCCTTTCGCCTCCATCTCGAGCTTTATACGAGATACAAAAAGGTTCTTATCGAGCCAAACAAACAACAACCTCCATCTCGGGCTTCGTACGAGATACAAAAAACTCTCTTGTTGAGTCAAATAGCCTTCATCTCGGGCTTTATACGAGATACCAAACGACTCCATCGCCGGGTCAAAATTTTTTAGCCTCTCTCTCGGGCTTTGTACGAGACACATATTAGCCTCCTCTTAGGCTTTGTATAAGAAAACCACTGGTTGATCCAATCAACCTTTTAGCATCAAAGTTGTGTCTCGTTCACAGCATACAAACATCAACAACTCCTTCCATCTAATCGTTGTAAGCGGCAAGCCTCTGGATCATCTACATCCATGTCACTGTCCCTCTTTTAGCATGAGAAATTCCTAAGGAAAGATGGCATTGCTCTACACTGAGTTAAAGTCTTCTCCTTCAGGTTAAAACCCCCTATAAAGGAAATTATGGCATTGCTAGGATCCACGTATCCCGGTTAAAGTAATCCTCCTTTACAGCCAGTCACCCAACAGTTGTGACAAAAAACCCCCTCTTTAGATATGACAAATTCTCTCTAAAGACAACACCTTTTAGCTTCATATCTTGGGCTTCGAACAAGATACAAATAAACCCTTCAGCTTCATATCTTGGGCTTTGAACAAGATACAAACGACCTTTCGCTTCACGTCTTGGGCTTTGAACAAGACACCAAAAACACCCATTTCCTCCCATAGAATAGGAGGAACTACGAACGCTCTGATTTCCCTGTTTCGGTAAACGGGAATACGTAGGCATAAGATCGAAAGAAAAGATCTTAGCGAGCACAATCAACAAAAAACCCAAATCCCATATCTCCATCAATCAAAAGCAGTAATTCAAAAGCATCAGTCCTAACATCCTAATCCTTGTTCCCCGCCAGAAACCTTCTGTCAAGGTAAAAAGAAAGAAAACCGTATTGGCGAAAATACAAATAACTAGTACAAAGGCCCCCCACATTGATAGCATCCGTAACCTAACAGACCGCTGTTTAAACTCAGTATGCAAAGCAGGGTTAATTGGAGACATCTATTTCCCTTCCTTAGTCAGCTCACAATAGGATAAAAAATGAATCGACCTGTAGTTTAAGCTCAACCGCAGAGAGCGACCAGCGCTTAAGAACCGCGTCCAAAATTGCTCGCTACACTCTAACGTTTATTTTCTAAAGTATTGACAAACTAGATTTGACTCTGATAAAGATAGCTCTGACTCTGATAGAGATCATGTGGAACGTCACTCTCAATTGATCAAAAGTTGCTTCCGCGTCAAAGAAGCAAGTTTGCTTCTGATATACTCTACTTCAGAAAGATTCTAAGAAGACAATATGTTGTTGTTGCAAGGTTCTGTTGGATTTTGGCTCTGAATATGACTCTGATATTTATTTTCTGAAGACTAAGTGCTGAAGACTCTGAAGACAAGGCTCTAATAAATAATGTTCTGAAGATTCTGAAGACTTAATATTTTGAAGACTAAGTGCTAAAGACTCTGAAGACAAGGTTCTGCTGAACAACATTCTAAAGACTTAAGTTTCTGATAACCAAGGGTTCTGAAGAAGGAGTACTAAAGACTCTGAAGACAAGGTTCTGCTGAACAAGTTCTGAAGACTCTGAAGACTCAAGACTCTGAAGACCCAGTGATAAATTCTTCTGATCATGCTTCAACCATATATATTCAGAAGCCTCTGATGAATAGAAAAAGATGAAACGTTTGTGAGGGAAAATAGTACATAGTACATATCAAACACATTCTTTTCTACTACCATTCCACTACCCTAATTGGTGGTATAAAGGACAACATTTATGTACGATTTTCATCCCAGCATAACGACATTATTTCAAGTCGCCAGTAATTTTACTAATATTCCTGATCTGCCCTTCAACGGATCTTTTTCTAGCTATATAAGGACTTGATCACTCGAAGAAGATAAGGGATTGAAATATACGTGTGGAAAAATAGAGACACCGATACATACGAGAAAGAAACACCGAAATACATAAGAGAGACACATGCGTGAACAGTAAAGCACCACAATACAAAGAAAATATATTGTTCATACTGTATAGATTTTATGTGAGCTATTCATTGTGTTTATATCAGCTTGGGTAGAAGCAATTCATTGTAAACATTAAATTTGTTCAAACAATTATTTGTATTCCTTAAGGAACCAGTTGGGTCAGAATCCTTAAGAATAGACGGTTAGTCTGTGTATGTTAGTCACCAGCAGTTGCTAGTGTAGTGTAATTAGTTTGGTTATAGTGTATTAAGTCCTTGTGTATAAGGCGAAATCACCTTGGCGGGTGAACTGGATTAACTTGATAGTTTTCAAGTGAACCAGGATATATCGTTTGTCTTTCTCTGTTGCTAGTTTATTTGTGATCTTTGTTTGAGTTTCACTAAAAGCTTTCATTTTGAAAACCCAATTCAAACCCCCCTTTCTTGTGTTTTCTCACACCTTCACCCATACCAGTGATCTTTGCTTTCTGGTTTTGCTCCTAATTCCACAGTTCCCCCCTCTTTCAGAGTTAGGACTTTAACTGCTAGAACGACTCATCAAAGTTGTCGGTCTAACCACTAGGAAAAATGGGAGATAAGTTTAATAAAACCTCTTGGATATCTACGAGTCTTTTGAAATCCTCGATTGGATTCTGTTTATTGCCTCCCGCCTCTGAAGCTTGTAGAATCGAAGAAAACACATCAGCGAAGCTCTACTGATATCGGCACAATGATTCTGAAGTATGAAAAGAGTGAGTATGCTCCTGAAATCACCAGAAGACCTGGTGGGGTGTTGGACATGGTTGTGCATAACAAATTTTGGAGTTTTTTCAATATGAATGCCCCCAACTGTCTCTTGTGCAACAGTTCCTATGAGAGCCCAAGGTATTGTATCCTTAACCCTGTCATCCTGAGGAGTGGGTTCAGCTATAGGTTAACCTTGTCCTTCAGTAAGAGACTCATTAGTTGGACTTTCATCATCCTCTATAATTGGCTTCATAGTCCCCCCCACTAGTTTATTTTGATTGATTGACGACTCCTTCATTTCCAGCATCACTATGTAAGTTATTAGACAGTGTAGTGTTTGTCAAAGGCGTTGTGTACTTAATACTAGATTATTCAACATGACTGTATAATATATCTGGTTGTGGTTGAGGGCCTTCAGGGTTGGCAGCGATATGCTTCCCAGATGAAGAATTTTGAATTAGTGCATTCTTTAAAAAAATGAAAAAAATACAAAAGAAACAAGTTACCTTGTCAACGATTAGAAGAGGGTTTGAAGACACATTCTCAACACCCTGAGCGGGCTATCGGGAGGTTCTGTCACTATTTTTCCTCTTTTTCAAAGGTGTTATTTTGCTCTCCTCAATCCCCTCGTCCTCAAAGAGTATGACAGTCTCATGCCTGGCCTTCTTGTTCTTTCCAAGACAAGAAGCTTTAGTGTTGGCTTTGTTTGCTCCTTAATACATAGTGTCGGCCTCAACAATATGGATTCATGTTTTTGTTTGATGTTTTAGAGGATTGGGGTGAGGAGATTGTAGAGTATCATCACTGATGTCGAACTCACTCTCTTTCTGAGGAGACTAACATGGTTCGACAATATTAGAGAAGTTAAAAAGTTAAGGGAAATAGACGTAGAGTAGAAGGTACAAACCAGAATTTTCTCGTCGGAAGAAGTTTCAACATCATCATCCTGTTGTTTTCTCCTTGATGGCCCTGCAGTACTAGAGGTATTTTCTATCTTTCACCTTGAAGGGAAAAAGTGGATTAAATCATTGATAAGAAAAGACTAAAGAAAAGAAGTTTATATACTTTTTACCTTTAAAGCTCTTGTAGTGTTAGTGCCTTGAGAACCATCAATCAACACCCTTGGATTGGTGGGAACCTCTGTAAAAAGCAGACAAGAATGCATTATAATCCAAGAGGAATTCAAGGCAAGGAAAAGCAAGTATTACTTTAGAGCCAGTCGACTAAGATTACTTTGGTCCCTTATGAAGGATAAAGCATCGACTAAGTGCTGCACCATGAGTGTATGATCTGGAACATTGGTGTAATAAAGGGCCCGCCGCTCCTCAAACTCTTGGGTGAAGTGATAAGAGAGCGAGCAATCGAAGGAATAAACGAAAACCTCTTTCCTTTTGCAAAATAAGTGGCAGCTTTTAAGCCATTTCTCGATGACGCTGTCAGTGTAAAAGAAGCAGTTGGCTTAAATAAAACTGTCTGGCTGCCAAGTTTTGCTGGTAAGGAGCATCCCTTAGTCTTGTCTTAGAAGAGGTAAGTCTCGACCACAAATCTGAGGGATTGAAGCGTGTATGTAGAGTAACATGTATATCCCTCTATTCTTGATGGGATGGATTGGGAAATAGTTTCCTGAACCATTCAGAATCACATTATCGACTGGCAAATAGAGCCATAGTCGAAGTAAAAGTCTTGCACCTATAAAACATTTAGAAGTAACTCTCAAAGACCTCCAAAGATACAACTTTCCCATCGTCAGAAGTAATTTTTGCAAGCATAAAACCTTTAACTCCCACATCTAGGCTATGAGGAACTCTGGTCTTAACAGAAGGCTCGAAAGTGGCATTAAGCCATAATTGTAGAATCCAGATGGGGCCACCTATCTGAAGGCTATCAGGATTCACTATGTTCTTCAAGTCTTCATAGGCCAACCCTAGCGATTCGTATAGGCAAAAAATAATTAACCTTCTAAGGAAAAATTTGCTCCCTTCATGAAGTTGGATGGCTAAAGGGATATAAGTCTTTGTCACTTGAACAAATCGAGCATTGAAGACTTACTTGGAAAGCCAATAAGTTAGGAAAGTAATATGTTCCTGATTATCTACTCAATCTGTTGAACCCATGTGATCCTCCATGAAGGAGCTGTAAGCTGTTCCGACGAAGGTAAGACCAGGCTTTATTTTTGTTTTGGTTGAAGGCTCAAAGGCCTCTCTAGTTAGTCAAAGACCAACTATAGCAACAATGTCGAAGAGTGTGGAAGTTATCATCTCACAAGGAAGGTGAAACGAGTTGGTCGATGTATCCCATAAGCACATAGTTGCAATGAGCATATGAGAGTTGTATGTGGGACCAACTTGTGATAGATGGATTAGGTTAAAAATGTATAAATCCCTCCAAAAGTGTTTCTTCTTCTCTTGGACCTTGTCTAATCATTTAATGCAAATTTTCAGCATTTAGGATTTCTTTATGCGCTTGGGAAGAGGACCCATGAATGAATAAACAGTACCAGCAATGGAGTAAGGAATTAAAGAAGCATGATACCATAGGGTATTTCTTCCATCCTCCATGAGAGGCTAAGGAATGTAGGTACGGTTGTTTAAGAAGAGTGGTGCATTAATGACAATATAAAAAGGAGGATGTGACTGAACTTTAGGCGCCCTTGTTGATTCTAAAAGTTTCTTGAAGAGAAACGTAGTGAAGGAGAGGAAGGAATTGTAGAAAAACTCTCAAGGTTTCTTTTTTACGTTTTAGAAAGATGAAAATGGTGAGAGAGAAAAGGGCGTTGAGAGGGAACGCGTTAAATACCCAAACGAGAGAAACAATTTAGTTTTTTCCTCCAGATGATCTTAGACATGTGGCGCACTCAAGTCGACAAATGGCGTTGAAAGGCCATTAGGAAAGATGAAAATAGAATTAAAAAAAGTTCGACTCGTTAGGTTCATGAGCGAATTCGATTATATATGAGATAGATTATATTGTCTTTAAGAGTAGGTTTAAAGATTTGTTCTAAATCTTAGTCTCATATTTTCTTTTAATCTAACGCTTTTAATTGATAATTTATATTCTCAAGTGAGTAAAATATTTCTACGAATAATTATACAAATAAAATTAACATCGTATAAATTTCAATCTTATAACTTTTATTTTATTTCTATATTTTTTATTTAAAAAATATTAATTTAAAATGTCAAATATATATATAAAAAATAGAGTTTAAAAAATTACTTTTAAGTCTGTGAAATAAGCGAGTTGAACCTAACAAGATAAACCTAACGAGTTGAACCGAGATATTTATGAACTTCTAACAAGTCGAGTTTGACCTGAAAAAAAAGTTCGTGATGAACTCGAACTCGGCCAATTCTTAACGAGTCGAGTTTGAGTTGAAAAAAAAGTTCGTGATGAACTCGAACTCGAACTCGGGTAATTCCTAACGAGTCGAACTGAGCTAAGGTGAGTTCGACTCGACTCGACTCATTTCCAGCCCTAGTGGCAGTGCATCAGAGGAATAAGTTGCATGTCTTTGAAGATGTGTCCATGCTTTAGAAGTGAACTGTCGGAAACAATCATGTTTAGTTTAGTACATATAGCACGCCCATATGTTGTAATAAATGTCACAAATTTCATATACTTTCTCTATAGAACTGGAGTACCCAAGCCAAAGCGTGAAACAGTTTGTGAGTTATATATGAGTTTGCGGCCCTTTCATTGTATTTTTTTTATTTTTCCTTAATTGAAACATCTTTCCTTTTTGCCATTTACTGCATTCATTTAATGTTTTTTATTGCAAACTTCTTTTACTTTGATTCAAGCTTTATTATCTTTAAATTTTGTCTTTATCCCGTATGCACACAGACACTTGTAGTCACATCATATACATATTTTCTTGTAAACGTGTTTGCATAGAATTTCTCCCAAGATTTTTCGAGTTAATCTCACAGACTTTCAAACTCGTTATTGTGAGCTAAAAGCACATGCGAACATATTTATACTTGTTATGGTATCTCAAGTTAGGAATAATAATCTTTATTTGTTTGAGATTAATTTCTTATTCAAATTGGAATATCATATCTAACTTGAAAAATATAATTCATCGACATTATTGTTTTTGATAAGTTTCATTATCTATGTTTTGCATACGATTTATAACTTTAGACTCAACTATCATTCCAATATTATTATTCGCTTAAACAATTTTAAAACTTCTTTCCTGCAAAGTGAACTTTGTGTTTGTATCTATTCAACTCTCCTTTTATATACTTGTCTAGTCATACTAACCAACCAAAGGTAACCTAATACACCTTGATATTGATACTTGTTATGCCTTGTCCTCAATCACTTAGGCCATCTCAGGGTATACAATCATTGTCCAAAGTATAGTCATGTTCGTCAGTAGCTTGGTGATCCTCAATGTTACGTTATACCTATTACCTTAAAGCATACCTCATGATTTCTGATTCTAACCTTTACTTGACATGTGTCCATGTCCACCAACATTCTTGTTTTCGTAAATGGTCTTACTAGAATGAGAGGAATTTTTAGGCCTGCTTCAATATCTAGTACTCAATTTTATAAAACTCTCCTTATTCATGTTTAAAAAATGTAAAAGTCAACTGTACCTTTGACTTTTGACCAGTACATGATATCAAGCCTTGGGACATGACTAAAGACACTCAAAAACACCTTTGGAGTCCATCCATAGTGTTTAATTAGCCCAAGGGTTTGATTTCATAAAGGATCACAAAGTTTAAATTTCATCTGATACAAAAGTCAACTGTGGTCAAAATCAAGTTTGACTTTTGAAGTTTTTGGTCAAACATAGTCTCTTCAAGTCAAGAATGATGTTAATATGTGATTTGGATCATGGTTGATCAAGAAAAATCAAGAAATGTGAGGTTACTTGTAAAAAGGGCAACATTAGAGAAGTTGAATTTTTTCTAAGTTATAAAATCCAATGATTTTTACACTACTTTGCAAGGGCATAACTTCCAAACCAAGTAACCATTTTCTTTGATCCAAAGATCAAATTGAAGAGCTTGTTATATACTACAACTTTGTCCTTGAGGGTGGATTCCCAAAAAATACATAGATTTTAAGATATAAGGCCATGAAGTTGAAGATTCCATGCTTTTGAACCTAAGACACTTAGTGAAATTTTAGACTGAATCAGTCTTGTGTTAAAGCCAACTTTAGGGCCACTTTTATCCATGATCCACTTTGATTCAAGACAAACCTTGAACATCAAACTTGAAGTACATTATACCAGCTTTCCAAAATGATCAAGAACATCAAAATCCTTACTTGAGCAAGAAGTTATGAATGTTGCAATAAGGCTTGATCAAGCTAAAATTCCAAGACAGATTTGCAACATGTTTGTGCCACACGATTTGGATAAGTCTTGCAAGCCTGAAATCTTCATACGATCAACTCCAAAATGATCATACAAGCATGTGCTCTGCAAAACACAACTAAATTTTCAAAGTTTCATCACTTAGCATGTAAAAAAAACTATTCCAAAAGCATGAAGTGAGGTTTTGTCCTCTAGCATTAAAGTGGAATAGTGATTTTGAGCAAAAACCCTCCAATTTGTTAGAACTTGAAAGCTCAAATATTTTGGACAAAATTTTGGTAAAACTTAGTGCTGAAGGGGATTTTTCAACATGAAGACCAGAGATGAACAAATCTGACCATGAGCAAAGATGTCAAAGAAGATGTCCCAACCTGAAGATATGACATCTTGACTGATATGCTGATCAGTAACAAATCTGCCAAGATTTAATGTGCATGGATCAAGGACCAAAGATTGAAGCCCAAGGAAGCAGAAGACTCTATAAATAGAAGACTTAGACCTAGGTTTTGATATGCCTTTTGTAACCTAGTTCTCTTGCGTAAGAAACAAGGGTTTAAGGTTTTGAGAGTCGTTGGCTCTCTAGGTTGTAAGTCTCCCTTTGTATCAGTTGATGCATTGTGGCAGATATAGGTGTCACACAGATCCTTAAGCCTTGAGGTATTGGATTGTGTATTGTTCTTGGATGAAGCTTTTAAGCAAATACGAGTTAGCTTGTTTGTTAAGAAAGCTTGAGAGATTTCTGTATTGACAGGGATGATGTAGAAATCACAGTTGATGATTAAGGGAAGTGAGTGGGGAATCTCATATCAGAGTTGTAAATCTTTGAGTTTAACTGTGGTAAATATGTTCATTGGGTAGATGTTTGGATAAAGTTGTAAATGGGGGAGTTTAGCTTTGTAACAGGTCTACAGATAGTGAAGTCTTCTTCCTGGATTGGTATCCCCCAGATGTAGGTGAATTGCACCGAACTGGGTTAACAATTGTTGTGTTCTTTATCATTCTGCAGATTTACGTTTTCTGTTAGGGTTCATAATAAACATGTTGGATCAGATGTCGTAACATCTATGATCCTGCAGTTTTGATATTCAAGGTATCAGTCTGCTGCTGCGCCTCTGTGTTTAAATGATTATGTAGCACAATGTCTTGACATGTGTTAGGACATCTGCTGTCTGCATGTGCCAGAATTTCAGAACTTGATTAGAACATCAAGGGATGAGATGAAGCCTTGAGGAACAAAGCTCAAAAGACCAGAATGTGAGCCATGTGAAGAATAGCCCATGTGTGCCTTGGCTTTCAAGTTATAGGTACATGACATCATTTGTTGGATAATAGCCTACATCCAAATCCTTTCAAACTCAAAATATCAGACACGTTTCTCCTATAAATAGAGGACATTGTGCTTCATTCTAGACACACTAAAATATTGCCAATGCTTGTTTTCTCATAAATCCTCTCTCTTGCAAAGTTCAAAGTTCTCAAAGAGTGAAAACTTGGAAATCTCAAACCACTCTATTTCCACTCAATTCAACCATCCAAACACTTCACATATATCATGTATAAGTGATCCAAACACTCAAACACTAACTGTAACCTCAGAATCATCAAGTCACATGTCATTTGCTTCATATACACCATAAGTTGCAGTTTGAATCAAGCCAAGTGATCTGGAGGTTTCAACTCATTCTAAGCATTGTAACACCATCCTTGAGGGTCAAGGAAGTTGTCTAAATCATCAAATTAGTTATGTAACTCCTCCAATAGAGAATTCGATTCTCACTTGTAAGGTAAGTTTCCTCTAAACTGAACTCTATGATTCATGCATCAATTTTGATCATTTGAGTTACAAACATGTTTATCATAATATTGTGATCATTTTCCCTCAATTAATTGTTATGTATCATGACTATATGAGATTTCATATTAAAATGATCAATTAGGGTTCATACGGTTTTCAAATCATTTATTTGGATACACTGAATTTAAATGAAATTGAATAGAACCATTCAATTCCTTGTCAAAATTCCATCAAGTTTTATTTTTACATTGTGCCATTTGGATGTGTATTCTGAGAGATAGCACTTGGAGAAGATGAAGATGATGAAGCCGATGAAGGTGATGGCCGTGGAGCCATATTTCAAAATAAAATGAACTTTTATAATATATTTATTTTGACAAAAACAAATCAATGGATGTATTACCACCCCAGTGGTTGAAGGCGCGTGTTTAAGGCTTTGTGTTACACTTAGGTATGGGTTTCGAATCCCCCTCGCCGCAGACCTTTTGATTTTATTTTTTAAATAATTTTTAAAAGGATTTTTCATATATTATTTTCACCTAAGGACGCGAGTTCAAACCTTGGGAGGGCCATCCTTATTTTTTTTATCACCTATTTTCTTCACTTTTCTTCACAAATTCATTCAATTTTTTCATGATCAAATTTAATCTTTTTGAGCCAATTTTTTTGCACATTCTTCATTTACCTTCCCTATTTTGGGAATCCATGAAAAAATGTTGAAAATAATTTTTATTTAATCATTTTTATTAGGTTGAAAAGTGGTACATTTTAAGTGTTTTATACCTTTAAAAATGACTTTCCTTTTATTCTATCCGTAACCTAATTGATCATGATTATTTATGTGGATAACATGCTTTGTCTAAGTCTTGTTTAAATGTACATAACATGCTTGTCTTGACTTAAACACCATTCATACAATTTTTAATTGATTTTCCTTTTGAAAATAATTTTGATTAAATGTTTAATTAGGGTTTTTACTTTGATTAAACTTTCAAAACTCTTTATAGTTAGGGCTTCCACTTGAGTTTGGATTCCCCTAAAGCCTTTGATTCAACCATGTTTGAATGCTTTATCCATATTTTTATCTCCATTAAGGTTTTGTTTACCCTTTACTATATTCACTTGATCCTCGATTCATCTTGAATATTTGCTTACTTAAACTTCCTTGTGATTGAATCTTTGCTCACATGTTCAAGTATTTCCTTCATAAACTCTTACAATGATGAACATATATCTTTGTTTGATGTACATTCACATGTTAATATATCATGTTTAATCATACCATATTCATGTCATCCTCGATGACTACACTTGTTTAAAAGCTTAATCAAACTTGTCTTTTTAAGTTTCTCTTGATATTTACAACACTTACATAACTGTTGATTTTCAATATTCATCCCTAGTTTGGACTCAGTTCAAACTTTAGGATCCTTTTCAACTACAACTTAGTTAAAACATTAGGTTTCCCTTGTTAAAGTTCCAAATATCAACAACTAGCCTCCTCTTGGGCTTTATACAAGAAGACTTTACATCAACTAGCCTCCTATTGGGCTTTATACAAGAAGACTTTACAATCACCCAACTTCATATTGGGCTTTGTACAAGGAAGTTAGACTTCAGACTCAACTCTTCAAAGAGCTTAGAATTCCCTTTTGAAGTCCTAAAGTCAACCATATCCCCTTGTGGCTTCAAACCTTCAAACCTTCAAACCTCAAACTTCAAGTCAAACCCTAGCCAACCTTTGGCTTCAAATTCAAAACACTCCCCCAGAGATGTGACTTGAGTCATCTCTGTAGAAGAGATATTTCTTCTATTCCCCACAATATAAAATCAAACATTTCAAACTTTTTCCCATTTAAGTGAT
Source organism: Lathyrus tuberosus (assembly GCA_022829125.1). Lineage (NCBI taxonomy): Eukaryota > Viridiplantae > Streptophyta > Magnoliopsida > Fabales > Fabaceae > Lathyrus > Lathyrus tuberosus. The sequence goes on from JALAZF010000810.1 coordinate 626,473, forward strand.
GTAAGTGGCAAACTTGTTGATTCAAAATCCAAGCTGAAGTCCTTCTCTTATTATGGTATAAAAACACTTTTTTCGTTTAAGTGATGTAAGTGGCACACTTGTTGATTCTATATCCAAGTCAAGGTCTTTCTCTTAGTATGCAAAGACTCATTTAAAGGAAGATGTGGCATTACTCTAGATTTTCTACATCCAAGTTAAAAGCTTCTTCCCTTATTATCTTCTTTCTCAAAAATTTTGTGGTGAATAGGTGAGATATCTCCCTTAAGATGACAATTTGTCTCTTCTCAAAAACCCAACAAACCCAATTCCACCCATTAGTAGGTGGAACTACGAACGCTCTGATTTCTCAACTTTCTTTTGAGAATACGTAGGCATAAGATTGTGAGATCTTAGTGAGCACAATATTAAATAAAACCATTAGGTTCCCTACACCTTTTATCATAGTTTATCTCAACATACCCTACAAAAACATTTCCCACTATCATCACTCATTCAAAACCAATCAACAAATTCTCATTACACATTAAGTAACTCAAAACAAAAGTAAACAAAATATATGCAAGAGGTTCCTATAGGATACTATAGATACTTAGGGTGCTAATACCTTCCCTTTGTATAACCAATCCCGATTTCCGATCTCTCAAATGAATTGTTTTTGCATTGCACACACTCACGGGTTTATTCATATTTTTCCCCTTCCCTCCTTTTGGGATAAATTAAAAGTTCACATGTAAAAGGGCGAGTCTTCGCGCGGCTTGTTAGATGTCAAACATGCTTCATATTTGTATATGATACTTTGCATTTTTCAACACTTTTCTATATTTAATTGTGGATTGTAGGAGTGAATTGTTGTTGTTCTTCATGCATTGTATTTATATCTTTGGTGCTTGTAATGGGTGTGTTATTGTGCAGAAAAGTGCACTAATTGCTCAAAGAATTGAGACACAAAGAGATGATACAAGCTGCCAAAGAAAGAGGAAAACAACAGAGTGTTCGCTTTGCAAACTCTGGCGAATGAGACAGCGAAGGTTCGCTTTGCAAACAGCAGCGAGTCTCCCAGTGAATAGCTCCAGAATGTGGCAGAGGGAAAAGAACCTAAAGTTCACTTTGCGAGATCGCAGCGAATGTTCGCTGGTTTGCTCGCTTTGCGAAGTACCTGGCGAATGGAGGCAGTGGAAAAAGGACCCAAAATTCGCATTGCGAAGGTTTTGGCGAATGGTTCGCTTTGCGAATGAATGGTTCGCAGTGTGAACCCGCGAAGACAGCCTGGGGCGGTTTAACTCTCAGAGGCACTTAAGGTGCCATTTTCTTTCATTCGCTAGACGAATGATTCATTCGCAGTGCGAATGTTGCAGATCCCAAATGTATTATAAATAGATTTTCACTTTTTCTTGGGATCATAACTTGATATTTTCACACCAAAACATATTTTTCTGAACTTTGATCATCCAAGAGTGAATTTTCACATAGAGAAGCTGAAGTCACATCCAATCTCGATTATTCGACTCGGATATTCTTTCATCTTCTCTTGCAACTTGTCATCCAAGCTACCATGAAAATGAGTAGCTAAGCACCTCTTGTGTTAAGGTTAGATGTAGTTGATCTTGATCATATGTATTTCTTTTGATCTTTTGTATATGAACAAGGTTTATGATCAATATAGATGAAGGTATTTGTTCTTAATGATGTATGTGTGGTTTGTCTTACTTTAGACATAGATTTTACAAATCATGATCTAATATTTTCATCTCTTGAAAACCAAACTCTAGACATATATTTGGGATTTGTTATTCGCTTTGTGTTGATCTTAACGATTGTTGTTTCGATTGTTAGCATGAGACATCATCTAACGGTCTAAACAACGACACTCACGAATTTACTTTAGACATAAACTTATTCGAGAGGATACGCGATTGTATTGGTCGAAAACTAAGTCCATATGCTTGATTAATCAGATATGTATGAAAAGGATTAGCGAAATCTAATCTTGACATGCCTTTCTAAAACTTACAACATCTTTGCTCAAAATTTACTCTTTGCTACAAATTTATGTTAAACAAAACCAAGAATTATTTGAAACTCCTTAACTTAAAACATTTTGACTATTGAATGGAAAGCATCAAAATATCGCACAATCCCTGCGGATACGATAAAAACACCCCCCAAAATACTGTTTCAACAAAATGGCGTCGTTGTCGGGGATTGTTGTTTGATATTGCAAGCATTGCAATAGTTGTTTTGTTTTAAGCTTGTTAACTTTTTCTTGAGCTTGTTGATTTGTTTGGTTTAGTGTGCAGACTTTGTTTTATACGAGGGAAGTTACCTACGGACCAACTTCTATTCGATCCTGAGATTGAAAGAACCGCTCGTAAAATCAATAGCAGAACAAGGCGAAGGAGGCAACTTGCCAAAGAAAGACGAGAGCGAGACGGAAGTTCAACTTCGACGCAAATACCACAGTTACCGCCCATCATGACTGAACCACCACCACCAACACCTGCTTCTAGACCTTGTACTAACAGTTCGAGACACACCGGGCAATTTTCACGCAATGCTCATAACGGTCGGCATTCAGAAATGAAGCCTGGTATTCTCTCGCTTCAATATCAGAGTCCTTTTACTAGTATGGATCACGAGGATCCTTATACACACCTGACAAAGTTCTATGAGATTGCGGGAGCAACTGGTGTGCCCGAAGCTGAAGAGGAATCACTGTTTAAGAGATTATTCCCGCATTCCCTCATTGGGAAGGCCAAGGAATGATATCTTGATCAATCGACGACAATCATGACAGATTGGAATGTACTTGAGGAAAAAAATTTGGAACGATTTTTTCCACATAATTGTTTCATGGAGGCAAATACCGCAATTGCAGTTTTCACGCAAGGTGCAAACGAATCTCTCAACGAAGCGTGTGAGAGATTCAAATCTATGTTGAGAAAATGCAAGGGGCATGGTTTCGATGAGCTTTCTCAAATTCATATTTTTCGGAATGGTCTTCAATTAGTGCAGAAAACATTATTGGATGCCACCGCGGGTGGATCTTTGATGAGCAAGAGTGCCGAAGAAGCCATTACCATAATTGACAAGATGCTTTAAATGACCATCAGGGAAGCCATAACCGTGGCCCTTCTCAAAGGACTCCGGAAGTTTTGGAGTTGGGAACCAATGATGCTATACTTGCCTAAAACAAGTTATTATCCCAACAAGTTGAGTTATTAACGAAACAAATGTCCAAACTTCCTCAACAACTCAAAGAGATTCATGACTCCTCAAGTAAAAATGTGCAAGTCATGGTATGTGAACTTTGTAGAGGAGATCATCTTACCGGATATTGTCCTCCGGTTGTGGATGAGGTAAATTATGCTGGAAACCAAAATCAAGGATACCAACCTCGACCTCCTTATCAACAAGGCAACCAAGGTTACTAACCTAGAGGTAACCAAGGTTATCAACAATCGTGGACACCGCAAGAAGCCGGACCGTCAAATCGTCAACAATACCAAAATTACACTCAACCTCCGCAAGCTCCCATTGGAAATACCAAGATGGAAGACACTCTCACGCAATTTATGCAAATGTCAATGTCAAATCAGAAGAATACCGATGCGGCCATAAGGAATCTTGAAACGCAAGACGGACAATTATCAAAACAATTGGCCGACCAACACAAAGGAAACTTTATGGCAAATACTCTACCAAATCCAAAAGAGCATTGTAAGGCTATTCTAACAAGAAGTGGATGAGAGATTGACATGGGCATAGGTGAAGTTGTAGTGGAGGAGGAAGTAGTTGAAAAAGAAAAAGATAGTGATGAGATTGAAGTAGAAAAAAATGTTGAGGGTGATTTAGTTGAAAATGAAATGGAAAAAAGTGAGAAAGAAGAAAAAAGAAAGAAAGAAGAAAAAGTGAAAAAAAAAATAGGAAGGGGGAGGAACCGTTGAATAATATTCCGATCCAACATTTACCATATCCTCATGCTCCTTCAAAGAAAGATAGTGCGAGGCACTATGCTCGGTTTATGGATATTTTCAAACAATTGCAAATAAACATTGCATTTTCCGAAGCTATGGAGCAAATGCCGAAATATGCAAAATTTATGAAGGATATTCTCACAAAAAAGAAGAGGTATACGAATCAAGAGACTATCATGGTGGATGCTAGTTGTAGCGCTATCATTCAACGTACTCTCCCGAGGAAAGAAAGTGATCCGGGACGAGTCACCTTGCCGGTTACAATAGGAAATATCTATGTGGGCAACGGGTTGATCGATTTGGGCTCTAGTATCAATTTGATACCTTTGTTTATTGTGAAACAATTGGGACATATGGAATTGAGATCCATTCAAATGACATTGCAACTTACTGATAAATCCACTACATATCCTCACGGTGTAGCGGAAGATGTATTGGTTAAGGTGGACAAATTCTTATTTCCTATTGATTTTGTGGTAATTGAAATGGAGGAAGATGAAGACGCTTCATTGATTCTTGGAAGACCGTTTATGAAAACTGCTAGAATGACAATTGATATGGACGATAGTCTTATGAAGGTTAGAGTCCAAGATGAGGAGGTTTGTTTCAATCTATTTGAGGCCATGAAACACAAGAATGACAAAGGTTACTGTTTTAGAATAGACGCAACAGAAGAAACGATAATGGATGTCACAAAGCAAGTTCATGTAGTGTCTCCTTTGCAAAGAGCTCTTGATGATTCCTTTGAAGTATTCTCCGATGAAGAAGAAAGAGCACTTGAAGAGTGTTTAAAGGAACTTGAATCTTTAGAGGAGTTGCAACCATGGGAGTGTGAAGAGGAAGTGTTAAAAAAAGAGGTGAGTGATGCGAAATCTCAACTTGAACTGAAGGTGTTGCCTTCAAATTTGAAATATACTTTCCTTGATGACGGTTGTAACAAATCGGTTATCATTAGCAACATTTTATCTGACAATGAGGAAAACCAGTTAATTTAAGTTTTGAGGAAAAATCAAGAAGCAATGGGATGAACTCTTTCCGATCTAAAAGGAATAAGTCCCTCTTATTGTATGCATCACATATTCATGAAAGAGGATTTCAAACTGGTCACTTAACCACAACGCCATTTGAATGCAACGATGAAAGAAGTAGTAAGAAAAGAGGTTGTCAAGCTCTTGGATGCCAGTATGATTTACCCAATTTTCGATAGTCCTTGGGCAAGTCCGGTCCACGTTGTGCATAAGAAGGGAGGAATGACCGTAATCCGAAATGAAAAAAATGAGTTGATTTTGACAAAAACGGTGACAGGTTGGAGGATGTGTATAGATTATAGGAGGCTAAACACCGCTACAAGAAAATACCATTTTCCACTTCCGTTTATGGACTAAATGTTAGAAAGATTGTCGAGCCAACAATTCTATTGGTTTTTGGATGGTTACTCCGGTTATAACCAAATTTTGGTTGACCCGGATGACCATGAGAAGACGACATTCACTTGTCCTTTTGGGATTTTTTCCTACTGAAAGATGTCGTTTGGTTTATGCAACGCACCGACAATATTTCAACGTTGTGTTCAAGCAATTTTCTCCGATCTTATTGAAAAAATGATGGAGGTATTCATGGATGATTTCTCCATTTCCGGAGCGTCTTTTGATCTTTGTTTGATAAATTTGGAGGTCGTTGTTAAACGGTGTGTTGAGACAAATTTGGTATTGAACTGGGAGAAGTGCAATTTTATGGTAACGGAGGGGATTGTGCTTGGCCACAAAGTCTCCTCTAAAGGTCTTGAGGTCGATCAAGCAAAAATTTAAGTGATTGAAAAGCTGCCTCCTCCAACTAATGTCAAAGGCATCCGAAGTTTTCTCGGACATGCGGGATTCTATCAGAGGTTCATCAAGGATTCGCGAAGATAGCAAAGCCGTTAAGCAATTTGCTCAACAAAGATAAGTCCTTTGATTTTGATGAATCTTGCATGTTTGCTTTTAATTTTTTAAAGAAAAGTTTGACTACCTCACCTATAATCATCGCACCTAATTGGAAAATGGATTTTGAACTCATGTGTGATGCGAGTGATTATGCGGTGGGTGCAGTTTTGGGTCAACGGAAAACAAAAATTCTTCATGCTATACACTATGCAAGCAAAGTTTTAAATGAAGCTCAAATACACTATGCAATAACTAAAAAAGAGTTGCTTGCGATAGTGTATGCATTGGAAAAATTTCGTTCTTATTTAATTGGGTCGCGAGTTGTCGTTTACACGGATCACACGGCGATTAAGTATTTGCTCACCAAGCCCGATTCTAAACAAAGGCTAACTCGTTGGATCCTCTTGTTACAAGAATTTGATTTGGAAATTCGTGACAAGAAAGGATCTGAGGATTTGGTGGCGGATCACTTATCTCGCCTTGTAAATGTTGAAGTGACCAAAAAGGAATTAGAGGTCAAAGAGGAATTTTCGGATGGAAAATTATATATGGTGCAATTTAGACCATGGTTCGCCGACATGGCTAATCACAAAGCCGTCGGATTAATACCGGATGGTCTAACTCACCATCAAAAAAAGAAATTTTTATCGGATGCCAAGTCTTTTGTTTGGGATGAACCACATTTGTTTAAGCTTGGTGTCGATAACCTTTTGAGAAGATGTGTGTCAATTAATGAAGCCACTAACATACTTTGGCATTGTCACAACTCTCCGTATGGAGGACATTTTAATAGATTAAGAACGACAACGAAAGTCCTTCAATCGGGCTTATATTGGTCTTCTTTATTCAAAGATGCGCATGCGTATGCCCAAAGTTGTGACAAGTGTCAAAGAAGTGGTGGAATTTCAAAGCGGCATGAAATGCCTTCACAAAACATGTTGGAAATTGAAGTGTTTGATTGTTGGGGAATTGACTTTGTTGGACCTTTTCCATCATCATTTTCCAACGAGTGTATTTTGGTCGCAGTTGATTACATGTCCAAATGGGTAGAGGCAATAACATGTGCTAAGGCTGACGGAAAAACTGTGATAAAATGTTTGCTCGATTTGGTACTCCGCGGGTGTTGATAGGTGACGGATCCTACTTTTGCAACAATCAGCTTGAAAAAGCCTTGGAGCAATATGGTGTTAAGCACAAAGGTACAACACCATATCATCCTCAAGCCAATGGGCAAGCGGAGGTATCAAACCGGGAAATTAAAAGAATTTTGGAAAAAACGGTGTCATCCTCAAGGATGGATTGGTCGAATAAGCTAGACGATGTTTTGTGGGCCTATCGAACCGCTTTTAAAGCTCCGATTGGTCTCACACCTTTTAAATTAGTCTATGGTAAGAATTGTCATCTTCCGGTAGAGTTGGAACATAAGGCATTTTGGGCCTTGAAATTTCTGAACTTTGATCCAACTTTAAGCGGTGATAGAAGAAAAATGCAATTACATGAATTGGATGAATTGTGCCTCCAAGCGTATGATTCCAATAAGCTTTACAAAGATCGAGTCAAAACTTACCATGACAAGAAAATAGTAATCAAGCAGTTTGAAGTGGGCAGCTGGTCCTACTTTTCAATTCTCGATTGAAATTGTTCCCAGGTAAATTGAGATCTAAGTGGTCTGGTCCATTTCAGATTCGTGAGATCAAGTCATATGGGGCAATCGTCATTGAAGACACAAAGTAAAAGGAGAATTGGACTGTAAATGGTCAAAGGTTGAAAGTTTATCTAGGTGGTTATTTCGAGCGGAATCCCTCCGTTGTGCCGTTTTGAGATCTTGAGGTTGCATCGGACCGTCGAGCTTAGCCGACGTTAAACAAGCGCTCGTTGGGAGGCACCACAACATTGTAAGTATTTATTGCTTTAATTGATGTTTTAATGATGTTTGATGTTTGAATGGTGGAGAAAGTGGCAGCAATGCAGAGAAAAAAATTTGCCAAACCTGTCATGTTCGTTGGCGTTCGCTTTGCAAACCTGGGGCGAATGTTCGCCAGCCAGTTCGCTTTGCAAACCCAGCGAGACATGACATGTGTGTTTACTGCCACCTCATAAAACATGGGGGTTTAATTATATGGGTGGTCCAACACATGGACCCAAGACCCATTTCAATTGCTAAACATTAGAGGGGAAAAAACCCTACTCTCACTCTTGTCACTCTCTTTCAAACAACACAACATACCCTCTCAAGAAGAAAAATTTCTCACGTGTTCTTGTGTTCCAATTTCACAAAACTTTCTCCAATTCCTTTATCCAGTTCAGGTTTGCATCTCTTTTCCTTGTTATTTTCTGTTAGATGTGGTTAGGGTTGTGATTTACATTAGAGACATTTGTAATCTTAGGCCTTGATTTCTGTTTTATGGTTTGAGTCATTGCATGTTAAATTTTCTGCAAGCCTTAGAATAGGAATGATATAAGATAAATGGAGCTCTAAAGATAGGAAGCATGGCTGTTGTTTTTCTACATTTTTTGCGTGTTCGTTGGCCGTTTCGCAGTGCGAACTTGGGCGAGCATTCGCCAGACCTTCACAAAGAGAATATGGTGCGAATGTTCGCCAGCACTCGCTGTGCGAACCTTAGAGCGAACATATTAGAATTTTGAATTTTTTTCTATGTAGTTTCACTTCTGCTTTTGATTGGCTCTAAATTCTAATGAGTTGTTTTGGTGCTTTGCGTTGTTTTGTTTGTTGATGTGTGCAGATGGGTCCAAAGACTAACCCCGCTAAAAAGCGAAAAGAAACCACATCGCGACAAGTGTCGATCCGGTTCGATGATACTAGATTTAAAGGTGCCAAGCAAGCTGTGAGATATTTGACATTGGAAAAAAGAATAATTTTAGCTGAAAAGAGGTTCAATTTAAGTGAACAAGGGAGTTATCGAGTCGTGGCTGCTCTCTTGGAAGCAAAAAAATGGGATCGACTGATAACTCCGGTCGATAGTTATAATGTGGAAATTGTCCGAGATGTTGGCGACCTGTTTAGTTGGACGACTCAAGTTGGGGGGAAAACTGTGAGATTTGACCGTATGACCATAAATACTGTTCTTGGAAGTCCTCTGCCATTGCGAGCCAGTAAGATTGATGATTACCATAGGGATCTTCACCTTCACCGATATATCCCTCAAATGACCAGAGATCTCTTGTGCCCGGGAAAGAATGTTGAACTCAACCCATCTGGGGTTGCTATTAGGTACCGGCGGGAGGACATGCAACCTTTGGCCCAACTCATATTGCTTTTGATTGTAACAAATATCAAGCCAAAATCACATTCCTCAACCATCACTATTCCATTAGCTCACCTAGTCCATAGTATCTTGACAAGTGTGCAGATTGATGTGGCGCGTATAATTGCCGATGAGATAAGGCCAATTGTGGAGAGTGGCCTTGGGGGTAACGCTTCTCGAAAAAATGCCCCTCTCGCATTCCCTTGTCTTATCATGTCATTGTGTGCAGAAGCTGGGTTTGATATTCCTACACGCAGCCAGATCACGATCCCGTCGGCTATTGATGATCGATATGTCAACAAATTCTGCAAGCCAAATGGGACTAGGGGTGAGTCATCTGGTGCTGGTGCTGAGGTCGGCACAAGTGGTGGAGATGCTTCTGGGTCACAAAATTTTTATCCTTATCAGCAAGAGATCTGCTAGTTCAACTGGGACTGGATGACGGCTTCTCAGTGCACCATGTTAGACTTACATGATTCTATGCAGGTACTCAAGCTTCAGATTCACGATCCCGCCGCTGAGCATTATATGATGTCGAGGGAGAAGTTCCTTGCACACGCTGGTTGGCCTGAGGCCAGGCCAGTAATCGGAGGGGGAGAGGATGGAGCTGGTCCTGCTGATGATGATGCTGATGAGGAGGGTGACGGTGAAGAAGTTGAGGTATCTGGCTCGGAGGAAGGTGAGGAGACCGAGGTGTATGCTATAGAGTCCGAGGAGGACTGATGTTTTTGTGATGATGATTTTGTACTTCCTTTGAGCATCAAAGTGAAGTTTTCTTGTATTCAGTTTTTATTTTAGTTGTTATAGATGTACTTTATCCTCTTTGTGGATTATTTTGGATTGATGTACTTGTATCGCTATGGTACTTTTGATTTTGTAGGTGTTTTCACACTAGTATATTTTTATTATTATTAGTAATGCATGTTGTTTTCTGTTGAACCCTAATTTTTACCCCTAAGATTTCGCACATTTTCATTTGCATCTCATACCACAAACAAGATCACAATCCGTGTTTCTCCCGGGTATCTGTGTATTTTTCTTACCTGCTTTACATTTGACTGTGTTTACTAACCTCTGACTAAAATACCAAAAAATCTGCTGCAGTTTCTCTCTCTGTGTGTTTTGCAGGTTTGTCAAAGACAATGAAGTGATTTCAAGTCACATGTGGCTGTTTGTTCTTGATCCAGTTCAGATGGATGTTTGACCTCATCTTGGTCAAACTATCAAGTAATTGCTTCAAGTGCGAGTTATTTGTGACAGTGGGCTGTTTCTCAAAGCAATGACTGTCAAGTTGTTGTGTGGTGATATTCATCAGTTCATCTAAGTTCAATTGGGTGTCAGATTCAGATGGCCGTTGTTTTAGTTACGGTTTGTTCAGTGGTAGCTGTGTGGCATATTTTATCAAAGGGCATGAGAAAAAAAAAGTCAAGATTGGTTTTGGGCTAAAAATAAAGATTTGCTCTCCATTCCTTAAACCATTTATTTTTCTAAACCATATTCCTTTTCCAATTTTATCCATTTTTATCCAATTTCTATCTAATACTCCATATTACCTTTCAAAAATCCATTTCCAAGATCCATTTTTAAATCCACTAATCCAATAATTCAATATCCAATTCACATATCCATATTTCCAATATCCATTAAATCAATTACCTATTTTTTATCCATTTTTTACTTTAAAGTTCATTTTAATCCATTATGTCCAAATTCTAAATCCATTATCCATTTTAATAACTAAATTCCATTTATCTATTTTTTCCAAACAATTTTCCAATTCTCATTATTATCCAATTTTTCTTATCCATTTTATTCCAACTACCCATATTAATATCCAAACTCAATTCAAATGCAATTCTAAATGTCCATATTTTTCCAATATCAAATATCTATTTTAATATCATTCATTAACCATTTTTACCAACACACTTCTAAAAATCCAAAGCACATTTTGTTCTTACTACCATTCACACAAAAAATATGATAAGCCCATACTACTACTTCATGCGCAAAAGAATTTCCCAAAGGCCACTTGCTATTACCAATTATCAAACTTATAGGCTTCAACCAAAAGCCATGTCATCACAAAGCCTAGCCACAAAAAAAATGAGCTAAAACGAAGACACAAGCTGAAGCACAAGCCTTCACGATGCAATTCTTCCAAGCCACTTAAACCAACATGAACAACAAAGCCAAACGCAAGCCAACACATCCAAGCTGATACTACACACCAAAACGACGTAAATCATCGCGTCTAGCTGCAAATCAAAATGCAGGAAATTACGAGTGTATCAAGTGTAAAACGCATCAGCTATACAAAGGCAAATTTTAACACAACAAGCTGCAAGAAAATAGCAAAACGACATGAATAAGTGCAACAAATATCTCAGCAAGTCACGCGTAAACGCAACAATCAAAACGCAAGAAAAAATACACAAACGGCAATCACTTCACTCAATCTCCATCTATAAATAAGAGTGCATTCTATTCATTTGAATTCAAGCTTGAAAGCCAAGGATACCCTGCAGAATTCAAATCAAGCTTCAACCATTCTCATTCAATTCCAATTTCTCAAACCTTCACACAGCTTCATAATTTCCATTCAATCTCTAAACTCCATCAATTCATAAACCTCACACAACAACAACACAGTGCTTCAAATTCATCAACGACATCTCGCATCTCATAATCCAACTTGCACAATTTCATCAACACTTCACAACAACATCTCATGAATTCAAGCTTCAACAACAAAATCAATTTCGTGTGAATTTCAAAGAGGAGAAGAAGAATAGAAGAGAAAGTTTAAGATCACAACTCACCATTTTTGGAGGTATTGAAGCTTTCATCAAACTTTTGCGGCTTTCGATTCGGATGATTCAAGCACCATTACACAAAATCATGGACATATTCGAGATCTACACTTGATTTTGATTACAACCGTGTACGATTCGCTTCCCGTCGCTCCGCCGTTGATGAGTTTCAAACTCTCCCTCCGCCATGAACAGGGATCGGCCAAGTTTTCAAAAGGAAGAAGATGATAAAGCTATTTTAGCTTCTGACTCTTATTTATTTTCTTTTTCATTGTTTTTTTTCATCATTATATCATTTTGTTTTTTTTTTCTTTTTTTTTGTAAGTAAATTGGGCCGTACAGGCCCATTTCTCTTCACCACCATTTTTCTAACATAAACCTCCATCTCCTTTTTTTTACATATAAAAATTGCTTTAATTTTCTTTTCTTTCTTTATTTTAATAATTCCTTCTTAATTTTTTTTAATTATTGTAAACTTGGATTTACTAAATTTGTGGAGTTTTCTTATTTTTTTTATTTTGTTTTTTTTAAAGAATTTCTTGAAAAATCATTAAAAATAGTTTTGATTTTATTTTCTTGAATTCCTCATTATTGTTGGTTGTGTGGATCATAACTTGTTAGATCCACTTTTTCTTCACCTCTTTTCTTTTGATCGATGAAAGTCTAATGGATCTTGGAATTCCTTTGTTGAATTTTGATCAAGACTAGATCGTTACCATTTTTCTTTTCGTGCGGTATTGCTTTCGGATGACGATTTACATATCTTTCATCTAGCATGCATTAGCACAAAGATCTATTGACCGGCCTCATTTGTAGGGTAATTATTCCGTAAATTACACGGCGATTGCTTAACATAGCGCAATATTTGTCCCGTATCGGAAAACCATCAAGAATGATTGATTATTTGTCTTTTGGTTCAAAACTTATGAAACTTGTTGTTAGGAGGCTTTGGTCTTATCAATCCTCTAATGAGTTCTCATTAACCTTGACCTAAGTGCAATTATTCAATTATTATTGATCACTTACTCTAACAACTAATCACTAACTTACTAACAATACTATTGTACTAACTTTATTTCCAATTCCTTCTCGGTCCCTATCTCTCTTTTACTTTTATGCAATTTTTCCTTTGTCCGTTCGACACATGTTTATGCTTTCGCATATTTTTCCTTTGTCCGTTGGACACATGTTTATGCTTCCGCATATTTTTCCTTTGTCCGTTGGACACATGTTTATGCTTCTGCAATTTTTCCTTTGTCCGTTGGACACATGTTTATGCTTCCGCCTTTTTCACTTTGTCCACTTGGACCAAAAACATTAATAAAGGCCAAAACCTCTAAAAAAACTTGTGCTTCTAATCTTGGACTATGGTTACTATCCTTTGCAATAGACATGGAATTTTGCACCTAGACCTTGGACTTCAATGCTATTCTTAGATCCTTGGACTTAGAACTAGGACTTTTTCCCTTTGCTTTGGAATTATGGTTCGAAGACCTTGGACTTCAATGCTATTCTTGGATCCTTGGACATAGAACTAGGACCTTTTCCCTTTTCTTTGGAATTATGGTTCGAAGACTTTGAAGACTTGTGCTTTTGCTTGGTTTATGGTGAAGACAACTACATTTGTGGTTAGATATTTCTTATCCTTAGCTTTTACTTTATGCTCTAGGATAGTCACTTCTTCTCCACCCATTCTTCAATTTTCAAAACTTTCTCCCTTTTTCAAAACTTTCTTGATTTCAAACTATCACCTCTTTCATAATCAAACCTTGACTTCGTCAAGTGATTTTACTCTTTTCTCTTTCATTTCTTAACAAATGCTAAACTACATAAGCATGTTGACACCTTTTTCAAAAGACTTTAAAAAACATCAAACTCATCAATCTCTTTTTGTGCCCTCGTGCACTTCTTCTCTTAAAACTTTTTCATAAGTTTAGACATGATTCATTTCTTTAAGCGGAATTATTCGCTTGGAAATGACGACTTGTCTTTACATTTAAAATCAACCAAAACAAACCATTTTCATTCTTTGTACCACGAACTACGAGGTTTTGATCCCACACTGCACATCGTGGGTACGTAGGCATGAGACGACAAGTCTCTCCAAACACAAAAATCTTAAAAAACAATTTCTCTTCTCATCTCCTCAATCACTTTTCAAGAAAACTTTTTCAGACCAAAAAGCGTAAATATTTTAAAGGGTTTCTATAGAGTACTATAGACGTTTTGGGTGCTAACACCTTCCCATTGCGTAACCAACCCCTTACCCGGTTTCTCTTCACTTGTTCTTGTTGTAGAGCTTGTGTAGGTTTTGTTAGCTTTTTTTCCTTTCCTTTTTGGATAAAATAAAAGTGCGGTGGCGACTCTTGGTTTTCGAGTTAAGTTAATAGCTTACACTCACGATTTTGCCGCTACAGAAAAGTGGGGACTCTGCTGGGGAAATCCCTTGAGGGGTTTAGCCTACTTTGATTTATTTACGGCTTTTTGCTTGATTTGCTTGTTACTTGATTGTTCTGTTTGGAAATTTCTCTGTGTGTGAGATAGGTCCTATACCCGGACCAGAGTGTACTTTGAGATAGGAGGATGGTATAGTCAAGGGAGCTTTGAGGGAGTCAAATCCTGAAAAAGCAGAACTTGAGAATCTATCCACTCGGTGGTTGCCTCTTTGGAATTAATGATGCCGATCGAGCGATCGTGAAGGCATTACTTTTTCCACAGAAGCCTATAACACTGAGGACCGTAGTAACCCTTAACCCATCTTAGCCTTTTTAGGATCGTAGCGCGGAAGCTATGAGGATGCAAATATAACTTAGCTGTCACGTGATGCTACACTCAGGTTAGATTCTCTTGAGGATAACTACCAACCTCTGAGCAATTCGGTGCGCTGGTGTGTCTGATAGTGAATTGTGGACCCTGGGCACTCTGTTAGAACCGCTTTTTTTTGCAGGTACAATGAAGACAAAACCTTAGCACATACCTTTTGTGGGATTGGTTCTTAACCTTGACTTCATGCTCGTGACTCGAACCTTTGAACCCATGTGCTTTGAGTGATTTTGTTTGTGGTTGTTGCATCCATGCACTCTTGCATCCATGAGCATACATCTGCATTCTTCCTAGTTATCCAGAAACTCATTTCAATTGTCTCCTTCTCCAGTTATTTGTTCACCGTCAAGCTGTTTCCTCAACACAACTACGGAACTAGAGCTGCTGTCAGATTGAGAATGGAAAATCAAGAACAACACAACGCCGAAGTCAGAATGGAAATTGATGAGTTGAAGGCCGGCATGACCAAACTCACAGAAATGATGCAAGTTCTGATTGCTAGAGGTGAACCATATCAGAGGACTATGATCTTTGAAATCTTACCTGCTGCTGTTGACCCTCCACTGACTCAGCAACCAGCTTCTACTTGGCTAGAATTTGGGTTACCTCCGAATTACTCGCCACCCTTTGCAACTACTCCTGTGTTTGTCCCGTCTGTACTGCCAGTATCTTCAGCTCCATTGTTCACTGAACCTCAACCTGTTGTGCATTCTGTTGCTCAAGCTATTCTTGAGAATCCTCCTTTTGTGTACCATGCTACTGGTCCACAAATGAAAGTCAGGGAGAACCTGGATACATTGAAGAAGTCAGAGAGCAATGGCAAACTCTAGACAAAAGGATAAGATCTGTGGAAGGAAGTGATGTCTTTAGTGCTGCCGCAATGGACATGTGCTTGGTTTCAGACTTGGTTATGCCTGCAAAATTCAAAACTCTTGATTTTGAGAAATACAAGGGGCACACCTGTCCCAGAAGCCACTTGGTGATGTACTGCCGCAAGATGGCTGCTCATGCCAAAAATGACAAACTGCTCATTCACTGTTTCCAAGACAGCTTGAGTGGGGCTTCAGTGAAATGGTATATGGGACTTAAGAAGAACCGTATCCAAAGCTGGAAAGACTTGGCTGATGCTTTCTTAAAGCAATATAAGTACAATCTGGACATGGCACCTGATCACCGTCAATTGCAAAATATGTCTCATAAAGAAAAAGAATCCTTTAAGGAGTACGCTCAACGCTGGAGAGAGCTAGCTGCTCAGGTGGAGCTACCCTTGGCTGAAAAAGAATTGACTAGATTGTTCATGGACACTCTTCAGCCACTCTTTTGGGAAAAGATGATAGGCAGTGTGTCATCTGGTTTTGCTGACCTAGTCACTATTGGAGAAAGATTAGAAGAGGGTATTAAGAAAGGAAAGATTACCAATGCTGAAGCCTTTAGTGGTGCTAAAAAGTATGCTGGGAATTTTCAAAAGAAAAAGGATGGTGATACCCATGCTATTTTAGTTGAAGGTAAACCTCGTCGCAGACAACAATAATATGTAGCTGCAGTTGCTCTTGTTGTCAATGCTCAAACATTTCAAGCTCCTCGTTAGGCTGTTAGACAAAATCAGAATCGCAATAGGGTTAACTTTGATCCTATCCCAATGTCCTACACTGAGTTGTATCCATGTCCTATAAAGAAAGGTCTGATTGCAACGAGGGATCTACCTCCTCCTCCAAATCCTCTCCCAGCCGACTATAGGGCTGATCTTCACTGTGAGTTCCATCGAGGTGGGGCAGGCCATAACTTGGAAGGTTGCTATGCATTGAAAGCTAGAGTACGAGAACTGGTGAACTTAAAGATTCTGACTTTTCTTGACGATAATCCCAATGTTGTCAACAATCCTTTGCCAGAGCATGCCAAGTGAAGTTTGAGTCAGTTCAGATAGATCATCTCCTGAAGCCAGTGTTTCAGACAGGACAACTCATCCTTGTTGCTGATTAGTCACTAGGCCTTGTTTCTTTCTGTTTGCATTTTTCTTTAATTGTATTGACTGTCTGCTTTCGAACTTTATTTGTACTTTCATGGTAATTTCAATGAAATGAGCATTGCAATATTTTGATTCAATTCATTTATATCCACTGTGTGCATCTTTATGCTTTCTTTTTCACAAACAAAAATATATCTCCTGTTCACTTTCTTTATCAAGCTTTTGTTTATGCAAAGATTGGAGGGAGGATGATGAAAATGAAATACCTAAAATTGCTGAACTGTATGCTTTCAATTGAAACTTGGCTGATAATGTACATGCATTGTTTCAACTCCCAAACACTGGAGAAATAAGGAAGTTAATCCCTTGTCAACCCCTTCGAGCATAGAAGTTGGAGTTTCTTTCTGTACGAAAAAACCCGCAATCTTAACCTGGGGATGGGTAGTTCTCAGTTAATTTGACTGTGTATTCAAACACAAGAGAATTATTGCAATCACAAGCTTTTCTTCGTACACATCAAAGAAGTGTCGAAGATGTCTTTTAAATCGAAAGCCAATGATGGTTCACCGTAATCATTAAGCCAGGCAGTCACTATCTTTCAAAAAAAAAAAGAGAATGAAAAAAATCAAAAAGAAAAGCCCGCTAAGTCAAAACCTATGAAGGTGACTTAGGAAAAAATTGGGGCATCCCGCTGACTGTAAGCTCAAATGACACAGTTCAGGCAAAAGTTAGGGATAACAAAAGAAAAATCAAGAGGTTACCAAAATCCTCAAAGACAAAACGAGTTGAATAAGGTCCTCATAAAAAATAACAAAATGTTGTAAGAGAGGTGACTGCCATCTATATCCCCTGGCTCTTGAACCGTCATCATAACAGTATTGCAATTCCAAAATCACTTGGAACCTAAATGCATAGTTTGAATTAACTGAGCATAAGACTGAAGATCATCACGAAGAATGGGTTGGGAACAAATAAATTTTGAGCTTATATCCTTTGTTTCAAAAACCGTGAACCAAACCACGTTACAACCTTCAAAAGACCTAATTGAAGCCAGGTTTCTTTTGAAAGCATACTACATCAAGGTTGCGTAAACTGACTCCTATGTTTGTTGCCAATCATTTGCTTTGATGTCTTCCCTTTGCTTTCTCTTTCATTTTAAATATCTAAACCGCCGTGTTTTGACAAGTGTTTCATTTGCTTTACATCAATAATATCATTCCGAAAATGATTTTTGATTTCAAAATTGCATTGAGCTTTGCATTAAAATTACCATGTGTGAATGATCTTGTTTGCAGACAAACTTTCCTCATCAAGAAATTTCAAACAGTTGAGAAACTTGGTCAGTGATCCTATCAGGGGCACATTACTTCCCAATCCTGTTGTGAATCAGTTCAAGATTTGTTGCTCAGTGCAAGTTATTCTTAGAATTGGTTAACCCAAAGATCTCTTTCAAGACCCATACTGAGTTTAACCTTCTCAACAGTCATTCCAAGAACTGAAGCCATGGTCAGTTCATCCCCAACAATAGCCAAGCTGAAGCCATATCAGTTTGTCCTCAACATTCATTTCAAGAATTAAAGCCATTATCAGTTCATTTTTCCCCTGCAACAGTCAAACTGAAGCTATGATCAGTTTATCATCATCAATCAATCTGGGGCAATCTTCTTCAAGAATCCTCAAGATGTCTTTCCTCAAAAGACCATCATCCTGATACAATTCATAAGTGTGACAGAGATGTGTTCAACATCTTCTCTTCAAGCAGAGTGGGCAGTGTTCCCTGTGTTGAGGAATCAGAGTTCCCTTTCTTCCCTCACAAAGGAGTCTATCTCAGTTGTCTCTATCATATGCATTGCATACATAAATCATTCATATACCATACATAGAAAGATTTTCATAGCTCGAAGTGTGCTTCGCGCTCATATGCATTTCCTGAGGTCCTGTTACTTTCAACATCTTACCTTGTGATCAAAGTCCAACTTACTTGGCGCCTACCAAAACTTTTACCTGCCTTGTCATTCAGTGCTATTCCTGGATGTCTTGTTTATCTTCTTTTTTTCCAGTTCCATTCCTGAAAGTTGTCGTTTACCTGTCTTTTCCCCCAGTGTTATTCATGGATGTCTTGTTTATTTACTTTTTTTCCAGTGCCATTCCTGGATGTTGTCGTTTCCCTATGCATCTTGTCCTGTTGTTAGATGTTTGTCTTCTTTCATTCCAGTGCTATTCCTGGATCTTTGTTTTTCTTTCACTCCAGTGCCATTCCTGGATGTCTGTCTCTTTTGATATCCAATGCCATTCCTGGATACCTTGTTCCTCTTGTTTCTCTTAGTGTTATTCCTGGAAGTTTTTTCTCTCTTCTGTAATCCCCAACAGATCTGCTTGGATATCTTTAAGTGTCATTCCTGAAAGTTATATTTGTTCATTCAGTGTCATTCCTGAATGAGTTTTCTCCTTTGCATTCAGTGTCATTCCTGGATGTCTTTCTCACTATCATTCAATGCCATTCTTGAATGTAGTGATTTACTTTTACCTTTCGGTGCCATTCCTGAAAGTCCCTGCTCACCTTATTCAATACCAATATTGGATATTGTGAACTCTCTATTATCCAATGCCATTCTTGGATACTTCTGATGTATTTTCTAGAACTTTTCTCACTTCATCCAATGCCATTCTTGGATGTTGAGATTTCTTTTGTCCAATGCCATTCTTGGAAACATTTTCCCCCAGCTAAATTCAATGTTATTCTTGGATATCTCTCATGTTTAACCTTGCCATCCAATGCCATTCTTGGATGTCCCTAGTAAAGTTTTTCAAATGGAATTTTGTTTGTATCTAATACTATTCTTGGATGTCTCTGATGTTTTCAGTTGCCTCATTCAATGCCATTTTTGAATGTTGTAGCGCCGTTATCCAATGCCATTCTTGGATATCTTATCCCCAATAGAGTGTTTTTCACCTCCATCCAATGCTATTCTTGGATGATGTTGTTGTTTTTACCGAAACTTTCTTGTTGTTTGTCCAATGCCTTTCTTGGACATCTATTGGCATACTTTTGTCTTGTTTGTAGTTTCTATCCAATGTTATTCTTGGATGTCACTACTTGTCTTTCCAGGGTCTTGTCCCTCTCTTTCTAACTATTTATGGATACTTCTTGTCACTTTGACAGATCTCCAAAGATAGCTTGTGTTCCCCAGCATGTCTTTTCACGTCATCTCTCTCAATTTACTGTAAATCTTTAATTTCAAGCTTCCCCATAGTGTGTTTTATTCTTCGCATTCATAACATCTTGTGGCATCTTAGGGCTAAAAACATAGTTTTTTGTATTTAAGTATCTTCATATCTCCCGATAGAAGAGGCTTAAATAGGGGCAACTGTTGAACCCTAATTTTTACCCCTAAGATTTCGCACATTTTCATTTGAATCTCATACCACAAACAAGATCACAATCTGTGTTTCTCCCGGGTATCTGTGTATTTTTCTTACCTGCTTTACATTTGACTGTGTTTACTAACCTCTGACTAAAATACCAACAAATCTGCTGCAGTTTCTCTCTCTGTGTGTTTTGCAGGTTTGTCAAAGACAATGAAGTGATTTCAAGTCACATGTGGCTGTTTGTTCTTGTTCCAGTTCAGATGGATGTTTGACCTCATCTTGGTCAAACTATCAAGTAATTGCTTCAAGTGCAAGTTATTTGTGGCAGTGGGCTGTTTCTCAAAGCAATGACTGTCAAGTTGTTGTGTGGTGATATTCATCAGTTCATCTAAGTTCAATTGTGTTCCTCTGTGGATTTATTTTCCCAGAAATTGTTCAAAGTGATTCAGAACTTATATTCAGAGGATGTCAGATTTAAATGGCCGTTGTTTCAGTTACGGTTTGTTCAGTGGTAGCTGTGTGGCATATTTTATCAAAGGGCTTGCGAAAAAAAAAGTCAAGATTGGTTTTGGGCTAAAAATAAAGATTTGCTTTCCATTCCTTAAACCATTTCTTTTTCTAAACCATATTCCTTTTCCAATTTTATCCATTTTAATCCAATTTCTATCTAATACTCCATATTACCTTTCAAAAATCCATTTCCAAGATACATTTTTAAACCCACTAATCCAATAATTCAATATCCAATTCACATATCCACATTTCCAATATCCATTAAATCAATTACCCATTTTTTATCCATTTTTTACTTTAAAGTTCATTTTAATCCATTATGTCCAAATTCTAAATCCATTATCCATTTTAATAACTAAATTACATTTATCTATTTTTTCTAAACAATTTTCCAATTCCCATTATTATCCAATTTTTCTTATCCATTTTATTCCAACTACCCATATTAATATCCAAACTCAATTCAAATGAAATTCTAAATGTCCATATTTTTCCAATATCCAATATCTATTTTAATATCATTCATTAACCATTTTTACCAACACACTTCTAAAAATCCAAAGCACATTTTGTTCTTACTACCATTCACACAAAAAATATGCTAAGCTCATACTACTACTTCATGCGCAAAAGAATTTCCCAAAGGCCATTTGCTATTACCAATTATCAAACTTATAAGCTTCAACCAAAAGCCATGTCATCACAAAGCCTAGCCACACAAAAAAATGAGCTGAAACGAAGACACAAGCTGAAGCACAAGCCTTCATGATGCAATTCTTCTAAGCCACTTAAACCAACATGAACAACAAAGCCAAACGCAAGCCAACACATCCAAGCTGATACTACACACCAAAACGACGTAAATCATCGCGTCTAGCTGCAAATCAAAACGCAGGAAATTACGAGTTTATCAAGTGTAAAACACAGCAGCTATACAAAGGCAAATTTTAACACAACAAGCTGCAAGAAAATAGCAAAACGACATGAATAAGTGCAACAAATATCTCAGCAAGTCACGCGTAAACGCTACAATCAAAACACAAGAAAAATGCACAAACGGCAATCACTTCACTCACTCTCCATCTATAAATAAGAGTGCATTCTATTCATTTGAATTCAAGCTTGAAAGCCAAGGATACCCTGCAGAATTCAAATCAAGCTTCAACCATTCTCATTCAATTCCAATTTCTCAAACCTTCACACAACTTCATAATTTCCATTCAATCTCCAAACTCCATCAATTCATAAACCTCGCACAACAACAACACAGTGCTTCAAATTCATCAATGACATCTCGCATCTCACAATCCAACTCGCACAATTTCATCAACAATTCAAGACAACATCTCATGAATTCAAGCTTCAACAACAACATCAATTTCGTGTGAATTTCAAAGAGGAGAAGAAGAATAGAAGAGAAAGTTTCATATCACAACTCACCATTTTTGGAGGTATTGAAGCTTTCATCGAACTTTCACGGCTTTCGATTCGGATGATTCAAGCACCATTACACAAAATCATGGACATATTCGAGATCTACACTTGATTTCGATTACAACCGTGTACGATTCGCTTCCCGTCGCGGCCACGTTTTCAAAAGGAAGATGATGATGAAGCTATTTTAGCTTCTGACTCTTATTTATTTTCTTTTTCATTGTTTTTTTCATCATTATATCATTTTGTTTTTTTTTTCTTTTTTTTTTGTAAGTAAATTGGGTCGTACATGCCCATTTCTCTTCACCACCATTTTTCAAACATAAACCTCCATCTCTTTTTTTTTACATATAAAATTTGCTTTAATTTTCTTTTCTTTCTTTATTTTAATAATTCCTTCTTAATTTTTTTTTAATTATTGTAAACTTGGATTTACTAAATTTGTGGAGTTATTTTTTTTTTTAAGAATTTCTTGAAAAATCATTAAAAATAGTTTTCATTTTATTTTCTTGAATTTCTCATTATTGTTGGTTGCGTGGATCATAACTTGTTAGATCCACTTTTTCTTCACCTATTTTCTTTTGATCGATGAAAGTCTAATAGATCTTGGATTTCCTTTGTTGAATTTTGATCAAGACTAGATCGTTACCATTTTTCTTTTCGTGCGGTATTGCTTTTGGATGACGATTTACATATCGTTCATCTAGCATGCATTATGTAATACCCCATATTATTTAAATGCTCAATTGGATATCAGATGAGTTTTGTGTACTCTATCTTTGGTAAATTGGATTTATGGAATCCTCTAAGTGTTTTAAGTATGGTCAATTGGGATCAATAAAGCAACTAATGAATTCTGAAGAGATCAATTATTTTATGAAAGAGACATATTGGTATTTATTAGTACGAGAGAGTATTTTAAGGCAACTCTGATAATTGATCAATTGGTTTGAGATGACAAAATATTAATTGGAGATATTTTACCCTGTTGGATTATATTATATAATATTGGAATATATATATATATATATATATATATATATATATATATATGTTATAAAAGAAAATAAAAAGATAGTAAGAAGAGAAAAAGGAAAAGAGAAAGAAGGAGAAAGAGAAGAGAAGAAGAAACCATGGGAGAAGAAGGAAAAGCTTGGGGAGAAGCTCATGGATCATCATCATCTTCTTCAAACTCCTCTTCGATTATCAGGTGGGTTCTAGTTAGACACTCAAAGTCTAGAAATATAAGTTTTGGACTTATGTTAGATTTGAGAGAAACTGAAATCTAACGGATGAAATTCGATATAAATTGTGTAGAGTAGTCGTAATATGCATGTGATTAGTTGTTAATACTTGTTTTGGTGGTTGGAAACGATTGGGTGTGGAAAGGATGGATTTTGGGTGGTTGGAACCCTAAAAATTCAGCAGAGAATTTCTGCTTCTGATACGCACCGTCGGGCGGAGCTTTGAGCGTCGGACGACTCGGTCTTGCCTCGGGCGAAAGCCAAGAGGCGTAGCATGGAACTTTGCTGGAACTTATGATTTTTGGGCATTGTGACTTACACCGCTACTTCTCCGGGCGAAGCACAGGCGAAGGGGGCACCGTCGGGCAAAAATTGTACCGCCGGGCGCTCCTGGGAATTTTCAATAATTCAGTTTTCTTTAAAAAACCATAACTTTTGATCCGTAACTCGGATCGAGGCGTTCTTGGTATCGTTAGAAAGCCACGCCGACCCTCTAACCAATAAAAAGTGAAAATATTGTGTATGAGGTAGGATTAATTAATTAGTCGCATTTGAATGATAACAATGTTATGTGATATGTGGAAATCCATCTCTTTTGGATCGTAAGTCCGATTAAGGCATAATTACAGCTGATGTAAAGCTGTGGAAATATCCTACGGGATAAAGGTGAAAAGTATTGTTTTTGATACCCGATTAAATGAATTGGAGGGAACCGGAAGTGACGTTTTTGTGACGTACTATGTTATGGTAATGTGAGACCATGAGTTTTAACCAAGGATGTTTGGTAAAGGATAGTAGTGGCTTATATGCCTTGAAAATGTGTGTGAACTACTATGTGAATTATGTTTGACATGTTATGCTATCATGTGTTGTTATGTGATTCTATTATGCAATTTGTGATATGCTTTGCCTAATATTAATGTTAACATGATAAGAGAATATGCATGCTTAAAATGAACTAGGAAGAGTGAGGAAACCTTACCCTGAAACAAATGGCATAGTTAAGATTGTTATAATTCTAGGTTGTGATAGAATTATGATAGAAACTCTGGATGGCGAAGCTCGTGCATTCATTGACGAGTTCTGGCCTAGAGTAGATAACTTAATGACAACGCTCGTGTAGAGAGGCCGAGGCGTGTGTCCATTACCAAATGGTATAGGAATGAGTGAAACACTAGTATGGAACATGTGTAATTGTTATATTTTCTTGTTAAAGGCAAAAGAGGCCTTAAGGCATGAGAGGCCTAAAGGCTAATATGGCCTAGTGATTGTCGAATACAATCACGTTTGTGTATATGATCACGTAATCGTAACCATTTTCTTTTGAGCTGCCCTTGAGAGGCCTTCATGAGTCTCGAGCTCCTCTGAAGTGCAGGCATGATTACTTGGCAGGTTTGATTCCCGCGTGTAGTACGAATGGAGCCTATATGGTAAAGAGACTTGCGATGGTTAACAGGCCATGAAAAGTGACAGATCACGGTTAACAGGCCAATGATCCCGAATCCATTTCGTATGCCAAGTAACTACAAGGATCCATGACTCGGGTTGACTTCTAGACGTAGAAGCGGACGTGAAAAGGGGATTCCTTGGTACAGGTTATCGATTAGTGATATTACGAGTTGATGAACTCAAGACATGTTTCCATATAGTGTGAGATTGTGAGATTGTGAACTCAAGGTCATTTCCCTTCCCCTTTGACTTGAGTTGGGATTAATAAAACCTTGTAAAGTCGAGAGAATCCACAAGATAGGGAACTCACTGAGATTTGATGTATCTCACCCCACTATGAGTTTCAAACTCTCCCTCCGCCATGAACAGGGACCGGCCACGTTTTCAAAAGGAAGAAGATGATGAAGCTATTTTAGCTTCTGACTCTTATTTATTTTCTTTTTCATTGTTTTTTTTCATCATTATATCATTTTGTTTTTTTTTCTTTTTTTTTGTAAGTAAATTGGGTCGTACAGGCCCATTTCTCTTCACCACCATTTTTCTAACATAAACCTTCATCTCCTTTTTTTTACATATAAAAATTGCTTTAATTTTCTTTTCTTTCTTTATTTTAATAATTCCTTCATAATTTTTTTTAATTATTGTAAACTTGGATTTACTAAATTTGTGGAGTTTTCTTATTTTTTTTATTTTGTTTTTTTTTAAGAATTTCTTGAAAAATCATTAAAAATAGTTTTGATTTCATTTTCTTGAATTTCTCATTATTGTTGGTTGTGTGGATCATAACTTGTTAGATCCACTTTTTCTTCACCTCTTTTTTTTTTTATCGATGAAAGTCTAATGGATCTTGGAATTCCTTTGTTGAATTTTGATCAAGACTAGATCGTTACCATTTTTCTTTTCGTACGGTATTGCTTTCGGATGACGATTTACATATCGTTCATCTAGCATGCATTAGCACAAAGATCTATTGACCGGCCTCATTTGTAGGGTAATTACTCCGTAAATTACTCGGCGATTGCTTAACATAGCGCAATATTTGTCCCGTATTGAAAAACCATCAAGAATGATTGATTATTTGTCTTTTGGTTCAAAACTTATGAAACTTGTTGTTAGGAGGCTTTGGTCTTATCAACCCTCTAATGAGTTCTCATTAACCTTGACCTAAGTGCAATTATTCAATTATTATTGATCACTTACTCTAACAACTAATCACTAACTTACTAACAATACTATTGTACTAACTTTGTTTACAATTCCTTCTCGCTCCCTATCTCTCTTTTACTTTTATGCAATTTTTCCTTTGTCTGTTGGACACATATTTATGCTTCCGCATATTTTTCCTTTGTCTGTTAGACACATGTTTATGCTTCCGTATATTTTTCCTTTGTCTGTTGGACACATGTTTATGCTTCCGCAATTTTTCCTTTGTCCGTTGGACACATGTTTATGCTTCCGCCTTTTTCACTTTGTCCACTTGGACCAAAAACATTAATAAAGGCCAAAACCTCTAAAAAACTTGTGCTTCTAATCTTGGACTATAGTTACTATCCTTTGCAATGGACATGGAGTTTTGCACTTAGACCTTGGACTTCAATGCTATTCTTGGATCCTTGGACTTAGAGCTAGGACTTTTTCCCTTTGCTTTTGAATTATGGTTCGAAGACCTTGGACTTCAATGCTATTCTTAGATCCTTGGACTTAGAACTAGGACCTTTTCCCTTTGCTTTGGAATTATGGTTCGAAGACTTTGAAGACTTGTGCTTTTGATTGGTTTATGGCGAAGACAACTACATTTGTGGTTAGATCTTTCTTATCCTTAGCTTTTACTTTATGCTCTAGGATAGTCACTTCTTCTCCACCTATTCTTCAATTTTCAAAACTTTCTCCTTTTTTCAAAACTTTCTTGATTTCAAACTATTACCTCTTTCATAATCAAACCTTGACTTCGTCAAGTGATTTTACTCTTTTCTCTTTCATTTCTTAACAAATGCTAAACTACATAAGCATGTTGACACCTTTTTCAAAAGACTTTAAAAAACATCAAACTCATCAATCTCTTTTTGTGCCCTCGTGCACTTCTTCTCTTAAAACTTTTTCATAAGTTTAGACATGATTCATTTCTTTAAGCGGAATCATTCGCTTGGAAATGACGACTTGTCTTTACATTTAAAATCAACTAAAACAAACAATTTTCATTCTTTGTACCACGAACTACGAGGTTTTGATCCTATACTGCACATCGTGGGTACGTAGGCATGAGACGACAAGTCTCTCCAAACACAAAAATCTTAAAAAACAATTTTTCTTCTCATCTCCTCAATCACTTTTCAAGCAAACTTTTTCAGACCAAAAAGCGTAAATATTTTAAAGGGTTCCTATAGAGTACTATAGACGTTTTGGGTGCTAACATCTTCCCATTACGTAACCAACCCCCCTTACCTGGTTTCTCTTCACTTGTTCTTGTTGTAGAGCTTGTGTAGGTTTTGTTCGCTCTTTTTCCTTTCCTTTTTGGATAAAATAAAAGTGCGGTGGCGACTCTTGCTTTTCGAGTTAAGTTAATAGCTTACACTCACGATTTTGCCGCTACATTTTCCAGTAAAAAATTTTCTATTTTTAATTTTAGTAATATTTCAGTTTTAAATATTGTTATTAAGTGTTGAGTTCTTCAGTTTATGAATGCTCAACACTTAAATTGTTGGTATGCTTGTGTGATAATTATTATTAAGAGTTGAATTCTTCAGTTGACGAATGTTCAACTCTTATGTTGTTGATATGCTTTTTATTGCTTTATGTTGGTATGCTTGTGGAAATTTAATATTTCCAACTTTTGGATGTTTTGTGGAAGAAATTTAGGTTGGTGTTGAGTGATCATCAAAGAAGATTCTTCCAAGTTGGATGGCGATGATAGTACTTTAAGTATGATATTGTGGCAAGGTACTTAGTTACCTAGTTCTAGAATTTATGATGAATTAGAACTTTGTTGTCTTTGTACAAATGAAAATGTTGTTTTGTTACAACTCTATTTGAGTGCTTGTGTCATTTAGGTCCAAAAATCACAAAAGTGAGAAACCTCCATGTATACTAAATGCTTTGGATTGATGATGAATGTTGTTTGATACTTATAATTCATGCTTTATCTTGCTTGTTGTTTTGAATTTGTGGAAGCATAGAAATGATCAAGGCAATGTTTTTGCACTTTGAGTATAACCACCATTCCAAAAACACTTAAATTCACCTTGTGAGTGTGCGCGTATTTGAAACCTCTTTTGAGCTGAAAATTGTGATTGAATCATGAACCCGATTTTAACCCGTGTTGAAGAGCATTTAAACGAAGATTATGGCAATGTTGAAGTTGGGGAGATTGGTTTATTTTGAAAAGAGAAAAGGGATTTGGTGATACAATGCATTCTTAGACAAAGAAATTGAAAAAAAAAATGTGTAGAAAAAAAAAGGGGAGAGATAAAAAAAAAGAAAATCAAAAGAAGAGAATGCATTATGAAAGAAAGAAATAAATATTGAACAAGATAGAAAATTTTGAAAAAGAAATGTTCTTCATTGTCCTTAACCTTTCTTGTTTCAATGCCCGTGTATATATGTCCCTTGTTTTTAACCCCGGCCAAGTTACAACCGATGAAAGCCCTTAGTGATCTGTTGTTTCCATGATTTATAATGATTGATTAGATATTATATGAATTGCTTAGTATTTGCTTCATTTGTCATTTGATCAAAATTTCCCCGCGGTTGCAAACGTGTTAATTTCCTTCAATTCTTTTTCGAAGAGGAGTGTTAGAGTGACATGAGCATGATGATTTAGTTGTCTCTTGAAACATTGTCTGAGATTTGTTGTAAGAATCAAGTTCTTTTGCATTATCGATTCTAGGATTGTGTAATTGTGCTTGGCTACAATTGTTGTTTATTTGAGCCATTTATCCTTGCTTGGATTGATTCAAATGCTCGAGAAAATCCTCTTGTGTCAATGAGAGGCATACTTTGCTTGAGGACAAACAAAGAGTTAGTTGGGGAGAGTTTGTTAGATGTCAAACATGCTTCATATTTGTATATGATACTTGGCATTTTTCAACACTTTTCTATGTTTAATTGTGGATTGTAGGAGTGAATTATTGTTGTTCTTCATGCATTGTTCTTATACCTTTGGTGCTTGTAATGGGTGTGTTATTGTGCAGAAAAGTGCACTAATTGATCAAAGAGTTGAGACACAAAGAGATGATACAAGCTGCCAAAGAAAGAGGAAAACAACAGAGTGTTCGCTTTGCGAACTCTGGCGAAGGAGCCAGCGAAGGTTCGCTTTACGAACAACAACGAGTCTCCTAACGAATAGCTCCAGAATGTGGCAGAGGGAAAAGAACCTAAAGTTTGCTTTGCGAACTCCCAGCGAATGTTCGCTGGTTTGCTCGCTTTGTGAAGTACCTGGCGAATGGAGGCAGTGGAAAAAGGACCCAAAATTCACATTGCGATGGTTTTGGCGAATGGCTCGCTTTGCGAATGAATGGTTCGCAGTGCGAACCCGCGAAGACAGCCTGGGGCAGTTTAACTCTCAGAGGCACTTAAGGTGCCATTTTCTTTCATTCGCTAGGCGAATGATTCATTTGCAGTGCGAATGTAGCAGATCCCAAATGTATTATAAATAGATTTTCACTTTTTCTTGGGATCATAACTTGATATTTTCACACCAAAACACATTTTTCTGAACTTTGATCATCCAAAAGTGAATTTTCACATAGAGAAGCTGAATTCACATCCAATCTCGATTATTCGACTCAGATGTTCTTTCATCTCCTCTTGCAACTTGTCATCCAAGCTACCATGAAAATGAGTAGCTAAGCACCTCTTGTGTTAAGGTTAGATGTAGTTGATCTTGATCATATGTATTTCTTTTAATCTTTTGTATATAAACAAGATTTATGATCAATATAGATGAAGTTATTTATTCTTAATGTGGTTTGTCTTACTCTAGACATAGATTTGGGATTTGTTATTCGCTTTGTGTTGATCTTAACAGTTATTGTTTCAATTATTAGAGTGAGACATCATCTAACGGTCTAAACAACGATACTCACGAATTTGCTTTAGACATAAACTTATTCGAGAGGATACACGATTGTATTGGTCGGAAACTAAGTTCATATGGTTGATTAATCGGATATGTATGAAAAGGATTAGCGAAATCTAATCTTGACATGCCTTTCTAAAACTTACAACATCTTTGCTCAAAATTTACTCATTGCTACAAATTTATGTTAAACAAAACCAAGAATCATTTGAAACTCCTTAACTTAAAACGTTTCGACTATTGAAGGGCAAGCATCAAAATATCGCACAATCCCTGCAGATACGATAAAAACACCCCCCAAAATACTGTTTCAACACGGCTACAAAGAGCAGAGAAAAGTTCAGAGAGTGTATAATTAAGAGAAAGTGATTGTGATTTGTGAATTATTTCTGCAGAAAAATGATTGTTGTTTTTTGATTGAAAGAGATAATGAGAATATATAGAGAGGATTAACAACTGAATCGGGCAGGCTTTTAGGGCAGTTAGTTGAGAGTTTGGGCACTGTTAAAGTTGGTTAATCTCAATGAAGAAGTTAGTTTAGAATTGTAACTCTGTTAACTGCTTATGTTAGTGACAGTTGGACTAATTTGAAAGTTAGTTGGAGTGAGGTTAATAGAGTTAGTTTTTCTGCTGACAGTTGAGTTGTAATTTGAAGTTAGCATTAGTTTGAAGTTTATGTGAAAATTAGTGAAATTCTGGTATCAGACGTGTGATGTTAAGGTGCGATGTCACAACAACACACTCTGCACAATGGACAACAATAACAGTAAAATAACACCAAGAATTGTTGACCCAGTTCGGTTACAACCAACCTACTCTGGGGGCTACCAAGCCAGGGATGGAATTCACTACTTGTAGATATAATTTACAGACTCAACAACCCGTTGACAATCTCCTAAACTTATACTCTACTAATGACTTCCTACCTAAGAAACCACTTAGGTATGAGAACACCACTCAATCCCTTACAAACTCTAAAAGAGACCACTTTGAGTAACCTTGATCTTACTTCACAGCTTCGATCAAGCAACCACTCTCTATTGCTTCACAGCTTCTAGAGAGGACAGAATACGACACATCAATTCACCCTAGAATTCTGGTTACACAACTCGTACAAAATACTCAAGACACTCAGCCTATGCTCTTGATCTTCTCTCTGTATTTCTGTCGATTTTTCCTTTGGTCTTGTGCGCTTTATATAACTCCTTGAATTGGTCTTGGACTTGCTATAATATCTCCCAGATTTGTTATTTAAAACTGAATATTTAAAACAGATTTTCTCCTAAAATCTTTTTAAATCTTCAACCTTTTAAATCTCCTACAAATCTGCAACAGATCTCCTATGCAGCAGCAAATATCTATCCCAAGATATTCGCATCCAATGAGACAGCTTGCTCTCTACAATTCCAGCTAATACGCAACCACAGCCTGCTGTTGTTAATTCTACAGATCTGATGTTACAACATCACCTATGTGATATCAGACATCCAACTTCAGCAATTACTTACTTAACACAGCCCAGTGTTAAGACTTCAATGTTGCAACATCAGCACCTTGACATCAACATTGAACATACTTTGTTTTACCAAAATTCCAGCCAATCCAGGAACTAACAATCTCCCCCTTTGGCTAATTTTGGCTAAAACAATCTCTGCACTCTGCATCTTCAGAGACTTCAACAGCGGAAAAACTTCAAAAATTTGAAACTCCATCAGCAACAGTTTGACAATACTCATAGTCTTCATCACTTGATCTGCTGCAGCACCATCTTCATTATTGACAACAGCCAATTGGTGCTCCCCCTCTAAAATATGAATCAGCATCACAGCTGTTCAGTAACTCACAATGTGCAACACTTTTCTCCCCCTTGATATCTGCTTGGCTGCACTCTTCAAATTTATCTCCCCCTTAATATCTGCATCACATTAGCAGCATTTGGCAGTAACACTCTTTGATACTCTTGACTATCTTTGATACTCTTGACTCTCTTGGCTATTTCCCCCCCCCTTTTTAGCCACAATTAGGCAAACTTCAGTTAGAAGCCCTATTAACTATAGTCAGTACACCCTAGCTCTCATTGTTAGCCGCACAGATCGCAACCAGGCAAAACAAATCATAGAAGAAAACAAAACTAGTGCATATAACAGCACAAAATCCAAATTACATAACCATCACAGCAAAAACACTAAAAACAGAAACTACAATCTAAAAACAGCAGATGGAGGTTAGTCTTCATCCGAGCTGGTACCATCAGCATTTTCATCACCCTCATCTGACCTGGAATCCTCAGTGTCACCATTCCCATTGTCTTCCCCCTGTTCCAAGTCCTTAATCATCTGCTCAATCTTCATTTTCCTGTCAGTGCTGGTCTTGATAACCATATCAAGATCCTTGCAGGTTGCCTTTAATCCTTCAATCAACTCAGATTTTGTACTGACCTTCTTAATCCCAGAACTTGATGTTGTAACAATGTCTGGAACATGACTCCCAGCAAACAGTTTGGGATGCAAAGATAAAGCTGACTCCCTCTTACATGCTACCTCTGAACTGGTTAATATTCCAGGATGTTGATCTAAGATCATTCCACAGATAAGGGAAGGGGATGATATAGGCATTTTGATAGCATTGGTGGCACCATGCTTCACTACTTGGTCAAATATATAGCTTCCATAGTTGAACTTGACCTTTTTCCCTACAACATAGATGAACCTTCCTAATCCCACAGTTATGGTGGTTTTGTGATTAGTAGGTACCCAGTTAGCCGCACCAATTCTGTGCAATATAGCATACTTGATACTGAGTTTGCTAGCTGTTAATTTATTTTTCAGTGGCCACACCTTAACTTGAGTAGCAGTGATCTCTCTACACACTTCATTATCAGTCACCTCCAGCTCACACTCGTCTTGCCCATCTCTTCCCAGATATTGATTGACAGTACTAGGAGAGAAGTCAATACACTGTCCCCTAACAAACACCTTCATGTAGTTCACACTTCTATTGTCAGAAATGTCTATGGGAATGTTGACAACAAATTCCTTAACAAGTCCACTATAGCACTTGGAGAATCTGGTCACAGTCTTTAGAAGTCCAGCTCCATGAATGAGGTCCATAATTTCTTTCATCTCCAAGACATCTTTTCCAAGCTCCCTTTCCAGAGCTAACCTCATTTGGCACACAAACTTCCACAAGGATGCACTGCTCGCATAATGGAAGGATATGTTGTCCACTGGCACTTCAGGGACCTTATCAAAAATTCTCTTTAGAACGGTCTTTCTGACTGGTGTGATGTCATGGACATATTCCTCAACTTCATCCTCAGACTCAGATTCTTCTCTAACCTTTCTCTTTTTGGAAGGTGTAACAACCTTGCTCCAAGGTTTTGTGGGACCAACAACAGTTTTTTTCTTTCCTTCAGTAGGCTTCTTAGGAGAGGATTCATTGGTCTTTCCTTTCCTTGCCTGTAGTCTCTTGGCAATACTTGGGACAACATTTCCAATGACTTCATTGTCAGATAAGTCATCCACATTGATCATGTCCTCACTCTTTTCTTCTTCAGGAGTAGTTCTATCATTAATTCCCTCATGCACATCTTCTTCTTCTCCTCCTCTTTCAGAATCCTCAATGACAGACACGACAAGTCTATGAAGATCAGATTCTTCTCCTTGCATGTCTACCTTTTCTGCTGGCATCTGATTCAACGGTACAGAAATTCCTTTCACAGGTATTCCTTTGTCCAGTATTTTGGTTGCCAGATTACCCATACTCTTGTCAACATCAAACTTTTCTACCACAGTTTGAGACGTGGATGACCTAGGTGTTGATTTATCACTAAATAGGATACTGGTAACCAGCTTCTTTGTTTCAGTATTTTTGAAAGTAGTTGCGGCCCTTTTTGAAGCAAGTTTAGAAGGTCAAGGTTTACCTGATTCTGGTAACATTACGGAAATGGGTTGTATATTCAGAGCTTCGTCTTCAGAGTACTCATCTGTAGAAACCCTAGCGTTATTCCACGATGAACTTTTAGAAGGAGAAGCTGTCTGCTTTGACATGGTTCCTTTTAGGGAGTATAGAGTGAGATGATTCTTCTTGTTGAAGGAGACGAACAGAGGAGAGATATGAGTTTTGATGAACTGTGATTTTGCTATAATAGGAAATGAGGGTCTGAGGTAAGGCGCCAGATTTTGTGTACTCTTTAAAAACCAATTACTAATTTTCTCCCTCCATAAAGACTTTCCTTTTAAGTAATTCACATCAGGACTCACTAGCTCTGAGTGACCTTTCAGCATCTTGATGTCATAGTCTGATGTTGTAACATTAACTTGAACATCATTAGTTGAATTTCCTTCAAGAGAAATCCACTGATAGCAATTGTCTTTGGTTCTGACACCCTTCATAACAACCAGATTATGCTCATCAGAAACCACACACTCATGCTTAGTGTAGTTTACCTTGTAACCTTCATCACACAACTGGCTTATGCTGATCAAATTTGCACTTAAACCACTGACAAACAGAACATTGTCAAGTTCAGGTCTACCATCACCTTTCATTTTCCCAACTCCTGCAACAATACCTATTTCTCCATTGCCAAATATAACCTCATGAGAGGGACAATGACTGACTTCAGCAAACATGGATCTACATCCAGTCATGTGTTTGGAACATCCACTGTCAAAATACCATGTTCCTTCTTTAAACTCTCTATCAGCCATGTGAGCCAATGAGCACTTCACCTTCTCCTTAGGTACCCATTGTTTAACAACTTTGGGCCTGTACTCTCTCTATCTGTTTTGAGGTTGAGGGTATCCATGCAGCTTGTAGCAAGAGTACTGCATATGTCCAAACTTTCCACAATAATAGCATCTCACCCTTTCATCTCTGAATCTTCTGCCATGATGAGATTGCTTAGGCTGCCATCCATAATGTGGTCTCCTCCTACCATAACTGCCCTGCCATCTATTATGCTGGTATCTTCTCCCATAAGAAGGCTGAGAATGCTGTTTCCTGGATTGTCTCCCATGATGGTGTGGTTTTCTTCTTCCATGAGGAACAGTATTGGTGTATCCATATCCATAACCATACCAGTTGTCCTGATGTTGAGACACCTGATGAGACATGTGCTGTTTAAACTGAGCAGCTTGCATGCTCTCGTGGTATTGTGGGGGCATATACTGACTAGCTCCTTGTGGTTGCTTTCTCTTCTAATAGGGACCAGTCTTCTTCTCAATCTTCTTAGGTTGTGAAACATCAGCCTTCTTAGGGGTAGGATCCTGCTTCTTTGGCTGATGTTGAGATAAAAGTTGTGACACTTCCTTTTTTGAACCTGAAGTGCTTTCTTCTGAAGTTCCCTTATCCTCAGCCACATAACCTATCCCAGCTTTGTCTCCAGCAGCTTTTTCTGACTGAAGGATCTTATCAAGTGTGTCTGTACCACAGCTCAGCATCCTAACAGACTTGGTCATTTGATCAAGGTGGGCTCTAACTAGCACCACTTCATTTTCCAGATCAGTCTTTTCATTCTCTAGCTAAGTATCTTTCTCACAAGCTTTTCATCTGACATCTTCTCACCAAGAGCACTGGATGCATTAGCCAGCTCCAGAACATTCATGTGGAAGTCATGAATAGTCTCATCGTCCTTCATCTTCAGGCTTTCAAATTTTGATGTTAAAATCTGAAGTCTTAACATCTTGACTCTAGATGTTCCTTCATGTGTTGCCTGCAAAATATCCCACGCTTCCTTAGCAACTTCACAGGTATTGATTAACCTGAAGATATTCTTATCCACTCCATTGAATATGGCATTTAGAGCTTTGGAATTTCCAAGGGCAAGCTCGTCTTCCTCCTTGGTCCACTTTTCTTCAGGCTTAGGCTTAGAGGTGCCTTCTTTATCTTTGCCGGCATCATCTTTCTCACACATGACAGGTGCTTTCCATTCTTTAATAACAACTTTCCAAGCCCTGTTGTCCAAGGATTTTAAGAAGGTGGTCATCCTTGGCTTCCAATAATCATAATTGGATCCATCCAAAATAGGGGGTCTGTTGACGAATCCTCCAACTTCTTTGTCCATCTTTACACCAGAAAGTAACTTCCCTAGATCTCACCCAGAGACAGACAGGATGCCTGCTCTGATACCAATTGAAATTCTGGTATCAGACGTGTGATGTTAAGGTGCGATGTCACAACAACACACTCTGCACAATGGACAACAATAACAGTAAAATAACACCAAGAATTGTTGACCCAGTTCGGTTACAACCAACCTACTCTGGGGGCTACCAAGCCAGGGATGGAATTCACTACTTGTAGATATAATTTACAGACTCAACAACCCATTGACAATCTCCTAAACTTATACTCTACTAATGACTTCCTACCTAAGAAACCACTTAGGTATGAGAACACCACTCAATCCCTTACAAACTCTCAAAGAGACCACTTTGAGTAACCTTGATCTTACTTCACAGCTTCGATCAAGCAACCACTCTCTATTGCTTCACAGCTTCTAGAGAGGACAGAATACGACACATCAACTCACCCTAGAATTCTGGTTACACAACTCGTACAAAATACTCAAGACACTCAGCCTATGCTCTTGATCTTCTCTCTGTATTTCTGTCGCTTTTTCCTTTGGTCTTGTGCGCTTTATATAACTCCTTGAATTGGTCTTGGACTTGCTACAATATCTCCCAGATTTGTTATTTAAAACTGAATATTTAAAACAGATTTTCTCCTAAAATCTTTTTAAATCTTCAACCTTTTAAATCTCCTACAAATCTGCAACAGATCTCCTATGCAGCAGCAAATATCTATCCCAAGATATTTGCATCCAATGAGACAGCTTGCTCTCTACAATTCCAGCTAATACGTAACCCTAACAACATCACAGCCTGCTGTTGTTAATTCTGCAGATCTGATGTTACAACATCACCTATGTGACATCAGACATCCAACTTCAGCAATTACTTACTTAACACAGCCCAGTGTTAAGACTTCAATGTTGCAACATCAGCACCTTGACATCAACATTGAACATACTTTGTTTTACCAAAATTCCAGCCAATCCAGGAACTAACAATTAGTTATGTTAATGACTATTAATGAAAAATGGTTTAGTTAGTAATTTCAAATGTTAATGAATGGAAAAAAGTTAGTGAATTTATTGGGTTAGATGACAATTAGAATAGTTGAAGTCAATTGTTATGTTTGAATTTGATGTTGAGATAGTTGAATGATCATGGCCTTGTGTAAATTTGCCAATTTGAATTGTGATGTGTGATTGTAGCTATACTGGGATTCCATTTTTGAACTAGTTATGTAAATGTTTCGCAAGTGTAACTGGTTAACCAATTACCAATACGAATTTTGGTAAGTTATGTTAAATTAATGAACTGTTATGTAAGGTTGTACATCCATGAAACTGGGACTGTTATGCAATTGGTCTGTATTTGATGTTAGTATGACTGTTAAGAAAGAAGTTATTTAAATTGAGGTGATATAGGTTATGTTAAGATTGCGTGTTAGTAACCGGTTAACCTAAAGTGGCTGGACTGATGAACTATGGAACTTGGCCCAAAAGAGAAAGATCAAAACAAATTTCCTTCTTCATTTGTTTCATTCTCATGTATGTAGTGTCTAGGGTTTCAGAAAGTTCTCTCATTCTCTCTTTAATTGAAATCAACACAACAACCCCGTTCCATCTTGTTGTTGTTGCACCACCACCACGATGCCATCGTTTTAGATCATGTAAGTTTCATCCTCTCATTATTGATTTCCTTCTTCTCTCTCTCTCTCTCTCTCTCTCTTTCTCTCACCCAAAAGACACCCTCAATGTGCCACATTTTTCACCAATAATCTCCAAATTGTTTTCTAACCTCAAACATGCATCACGAGAAAAATGTGGCCACTTGACTCGCATAAGTATCTCATTATTCAATTCAAGGCACTAATTAGCACAATTTTATAATTAATATTTTGATAAATATATTAATTCAAGTTGAAAAATGCAACAACAAAATTGTTTGATGCAACTAAATTGCACATTTAGGTTCACATAAAAGTATAATATTGGATAAAATATACAAATAAAAAAAATTACTAATCAATATTTTGATAAATATATTAAGGCTTAAATAGTCTTCTGGTCCTTGTAAGTTAGTGTATTTTTGAGTTTGGTCCCTGAATCTTTTTTTTTTTGGTCTGAGTCCTTAAACGTTGATTTTCCTTTTGGGATTAGTCCTCGACGTTAAACTTCCGTTACAAAAACGATGATGTGTCTAACGTCGCTAACGTGACAACATTTTTTTTCATTTTCCATTTTTTTAATCTCCAAAATTCCATGTAAGTGTTTTTTTTTTGGTCTTAAATTTTAAAATGAAAAAATTCAAAATTTGGTCCCAAGAGGAATTGAACCCATGACATTGGCAATTACAAGATATTATCTTTCCACTAGGCCACGCATTTCATTTGATTATTACATTGCAACAATGATATATATTACTTAAGTGTTTAAGTATTTATACTTGCAGCTTTTGTTTGCACTAATGCTTCACCACCATACATACATAAATCACTTGCAGCCCTTGTTTTGGAAAATGCTTCACCACCATACATACATAAAACTGAGATTGGTACTTTGAGAAACTAAGAATCCAACCCTTACTTTAAAAACAAACATGAAGATGAAGCTTTAATGGAAGATGATGGTGAAGATTGTGAGAGAAAGAGTAAATAATAAAGTTACATAATCAAACTACCAAAAATAATTATTGTTTGAAATGGTGGAGCACTAAATAAACATACATGAATACCTCATAAACAAACACATATGTTCTTATCGATCTGAAAATTTTTGGATTTGTACGAAGGTTGGGCATAAAGATGTGAATTTAAACCCAGAATTAGGGACTAAAACAAAAAAAAGTTACAGGGACTAAAACAAAAAACGCGCCAATTTATAGGAACGAAAATAATATTTAATCCAAAATTCTGGGTTTGTGTTCATATCTTCATCCCTAACCATCATACAAACCCTGAATTTTTTCAAACCCAAAATTATTCCTTGTTTATTCCATATTTTCCTTTTTCATAAAATAATTTCTCACAGCAAAAATCATTTAGGTGATGAAGCTTGCAAACCCATATCCCATCATTATAAACAACAACTAAATTAAATAAAACAGAGTAAAATTATCAACTGAGAATTTGAAATGGAGTAAAGTTATCAACTGAATACGTAGCCATGGATGAAGGTGTAGAGGAAGAAAAAGAATATGAATTAGAGGAGAGGAAGAAGAAGAAGTTCAAATTGCAAAATCATTTCATTTTTGGATTTAGTCCTCCTTCCCATTATCTAATAATGTATATATTTGCTGCAAAACTAAGTATGAATGAATTGGTTGATCAAGTGGTTAAGGATCCCTTTAGTAATGTTAAGGTCATGGGTTCAACACTTCTTGGGATCAAAATTTTAAAACTTTTCCTTTTAAGATTTAACACACAAAAAAAGCTGACTTGGAATTACTGGGCATTAAAAAAAAGGAAAACGAAAAAAATATCCTGCAGCTTCAGCGATGGAAACCCAGTCAACATTGCCACGTATGCACCGTTAGTCCAGTCACTCTTTTTAACAGAATTTTAACCCTAGAGACTAACACTAACACAAAAATGAAATATAGAGACTCACAAAAAAAAGATGCCGAAACCAAATTTAGAAATATGCAACAACATAGTTGTTTGATGCAACTAAATTGCACATTACAATATGTAATAAAAATAAAAAACGCTAGAGAAGGGGGTTGAACCTTCGACCTTGTGGTTAACAACCACACACTCTAACCAACTGAGCTACTCCAGCTCTTATTAAAATTTTAAAATATTGTTAATTTAATTTTAAAAATAACTCTTTACATGCTTATGAAACTATATAATTGAATTTAACACTCCATCCGAGTCATCATGCTCAAATATCACAAATACAATTATCATACGTAAAATATCAACCCTTTAGTTACCAAAAAAATCTAAAAATTTTCACTAATACAATGAGTTATTCACCTAAAAAATTCACAAATACATTATTTTTAAACTAATATAATTGAAATTGAATCATCTATTAAAATTCAGTTTTTAATGCGCCGCATTAAAAAATAATGACAAATTAAAAAAAAATATTATTCTTACACCATTTCCTACACCTACACCGTATTTCACTGTTTATCATACGGTTATTAACCAACTTCATAACTTAATTAACCAATTTTTTACATTGTATTAACCAACTTTGTTTTACTACTAAAAATTATTTTTACATCTGGACGTTTATTAATCAAATTCATAACTTCATTAACCAACTTTTTAATTACATTGTATTAACCAACTTTATTTTACTAGTAAAAATTATTTTTAATATCTGGACCTTTATTAACCAACTTCATCACTATATTAACCAAGTTTTTACATTTCATTAACCAAGTTTGATTTACTATTAAAAGTCATTGTTGACAGACACTGTTCACGTTACTGTTCATGCACGGTTTTACTGTTCACGGTAACTGTTCATGTACGGTTTTACTGTTCACAACACTGTTCACAATATTTATGAATAGTGCATACGGTATAGTGTAGGAAATGGTGTAAAGATAGCGTACCTGGGAAAAAAAACATGCTAAGTAATAGTATTGTACCATTAAAAAAAATCAACAATGCGTTAAGAGTTCTTTTGTTTTGTTGGAGTTTATTCGGTTGTGCTTTTGAGATGGAGGAATAAAGGGATACTTGTTGATTATTTTTTTACATTCTTAAGGCTATTTCCTACGCCATGACTAGTATGACACCACTCCAAAAGGTAGTGCAGTGGATGAATCACCTTCGCGATTATCTTAGGAGGTGGCAACATCGTCCACATGCAAAACTCGTGCCCTATTTGCCTAATTCAAGTGGTTTTAAGTGTGTTGGTTGAGTAAAGTGATGTGTTATGGGCTTGATCTACAATTTTCTTGAAAGTCCACAACGCCCTAAACACGAGGCATGTAAGGAAAACGTAATTAAGGAAAAATATAAGGAATTTAGACCTAGACAAACAGCTTGCGAGGTTTCAATTAATTTGCACCAATAAATCAAACATTAAACAAATTATATCTATATGTAAGTTTTTTTCAATCACTTTAGTTAGTTTGTTTTTTCTTCGTTGTTAGAGTTATCATAGTTTGTTAAAATAATTGTTCTTAGAGTTGTTAGATTTTGTCAACTAACATTTTTCATATGGTATATTATCATTGAGTGTCTAAAAATTCAAATAAATAATTAATTAAACAATGACATAGTAAAGCAATAAATGACATGTCTTTCATTATATATATATATATATATATATATATATATATATATATATATATATATATATATATATATATATATATATATATATATATATATATATATATATATATATATATATATATATATATATATATATATATATATAATACCTCGTGAAATCATTCTATATTACAAACATTAACAACAACAAAATCTAAAGTAAGCACACAAAAATAAATAGATACTTTATCTTATCACTTAAAGTTTATCCTATTGTAGTGACAAAAAACAACCACAATGCCTAAATAAACCCATCCTAAAATAAAATTAGCATTGTATCAAACTTGCATTCTATTCATTATAGTGTAACTATAACTTATATGACACTGATAAAAAATATAAAGGGATCAATCTGACACTCTCTTA
This sequence comes from Lathyrus tuberosus, assembly GCA_022829125.1. Classification (NCBI taxonomy): domain Eukaryota; kingdom Viridiplantae; phylum Streptophyta; class Magnoliopsida; order Fabales; family Fabaceae; genus Lathyrus; species Lathyrus tuberosus. The sequence continues at coordinate 668,062 of JALAZF010000810.1, forward strand.
CAAACAACATGTTTTATTTTTTTTGTTTATTTATTTTTTAAAATTTAGGTGAGTTGGACTCAAAGAGTAAAAGAGTGCTTATAAAGGTATTTATAGATTTCCCACAAAAAAAAATTCTCACATTTGCAATAAGAGTTAAATCTTTGAGCTCGGTGTGTGAGTCAACTTCTTACCACCATCTAGAGAGCGAAGGTCTCCCTTCTCTCTAGCTTTTTCGACTGGTCCATGAAGTTATCCAATGGAGGTGGGTGGTTCACCGTATCTCACCGTAAGAGGAGCAAGAATGGTAGTTGGGATGCTAAGGTCAACAATGCAAGGAACAACGAAGGGGTTATGGAGGAGCATACTACTATCTCCATCATCGAGTTTCCTGATTCTATGAGGGCTAAGGACCTTTTCAATCATCTTGAAGCTTTCGGTTTGATTGACGAGGTCGTCATTCCTGCGAAAAGGGATAAGTTTGGTAGAAGATATGGGTTCGTGCGTTACTTCGGAGTCAAAGATGTTAGAGGATTGGTTTTAAAGCTGGATAATCTGTGGATTAGAGAGAAGAAACTTCACGCTAACCTTCCTCGATTCCAACGTGCGGTGAGGGTTGCGTTTCAGGAGGTAGACTTGAAGGGAAAGGAGAATAAAAGAGGTGGGTTTCAAAAAGGTTGGGGGAGTTCGAATTCTAAAAAACCTGCTCATGGTGACGGATTTGTCAAACATGGGAAATCCTTTGCTGAGGTGGTTAACGACAAGGAAGAGCTTCATCCTAACCATGTTAAGATGTTGGAGTTCTCAGTGGGTGAAGAGGTCTTGGCCAGGTTCAAGAAGGCTTATGTGGGGAAAGTTATCAACCCAGGTTCAACTTACAACATTCAAAGGATGCTTAACTCTGAAGTTTATTTCGCTCTGAAAGTCACCCCTTTAGGTGCGAACCTCTGTTTGCTTGAGGAGAATGACAGCGGGGAACTGAAAGCTTTGGTGGAAGGTGCCGCAGGTTGGTTGAGCCAATGGTTCGTTGAAGTGAGAAAGTGGAGGATGGAGGATGTGGACGTGGAGAGATTAACGTGGCTGAGGGTTTATGGAATCCCCAGTTTTGCTTGGAACGTGGATTTTTTCGAGCTCCTGTCTTCAACGGTTGGTAAATTTGTGTGTAGTGAAGAATCTACAAACAACACATCTAAAATGGACGTAGCCAGTCTCATGGTTAGAACGTCCTGTGGTTCAAGGATCAATGAGACCCTGAAGGTCAAGATTAACGGGATCCCCTTTAGAATTCGTATGGTGGAGGAGCCTCTTGGTCCAGCTAGCAAAGTAGTGTATCAATTTGGGAAAGGAGTTTCAGATTTAGAGTCCGATATCAGATGTTCTTCCTCTTCTTGGAAGGCGTATGGTAGCAACGAAGATGACTTGGAGTTGTTTGAAGATGGTGGGCCCTTTGACCATGAGATTGACTTACTCAAAAAAGACAACCAATCCAAAAAGGTTGATTTTGTCCAGTTGGAAACAGTGAACAAAAAGGTGAATATGAATAGACTTAAGGAAGTAGGGGGCGGAGTTATGAGTCCTATGATGCTACCTCTGAAAAGCGTGATGCTCACAGTAAAGCTGCAGAGAAAGGTGGGTCCGGCTCTACTAGTTATGGTACTAAGGTTTCTAAGGATTCTTGTGGGCCTGGTGGATTGGAATTGGGCCTTAAGTCTTCGTTGGTCTTTGATGAAGTGCTCAAAGCCCACATTGAACTTAGTGATGAGGTGTCTGGTGATGGAGGTGGCATTAGAAATAGTTCAGAAAGTGTAGAATCCTTTGTGGCGTGTACTAAATTATTGAATTCTGGTGGAGAGGAGATGGCTTCAGTTCCCATTCCTTCTCCCATTCCTTCTCCCCCTTCTCCTACCAGAAAGATGGTTTGCAGATGCTCTAACCTTTTTGATTCGAGCAGCAGGAGGGATTTAAGCCCTAAGAGTAATCTTCGAACTAAGAAGAAGACTGAACCCCTTGTGAAGGAGAAGAATTTAACTTCAAGATGTCACTCAGTCACCGACTCTGAAGTTTTCCAGGGGAACAAGAGATTTTGGGTAGAACTTGAATCAAAGGTAGCTGTTAAGATTAAAGATATGGTTACTTCTTTGGGGGTTATAGGAGGTGGAGATGCAGTTGGTTTAGAGAACGAAATCAGAAGATTGGAGCTCAGAGACAAGGAGCAAGGTGCTAAGAAGGCGACTACTTCCAAAGGGGCTCAATGAATGTGTTAACTTTGAATATCAGAGGGGGGATATCTTATTAAGAGGAAGAGGATAGCTCAGCTTATTCAAAAAGGGAAAGCTGACTTGTGCTTTTTACAAGAATCTAAACTGGCTGGTATCGATCTCAAGGTGGCTTCGTCCTTTTGGGGTAATGAAGATGTAGAGTGGTCGGAGTTGGGAGCTTTGGGATCCTCTGGAGGGATCATCACCCTTTGGAGGAAAGGTACGCTAAAACTCCTCTATAGCTTTAGGGGGTGGGCTTTTTGGGTGTTAGAGCTCTGTGGAAAGGGAAAGACATATCCTTTGTTAATGTTTATTCCCCGTGTAAGCCTAGGTTTAAGAGACTATTCTGGAGAGACCTTTTAGAAAGGAAATCCAAGTTTTCTGGGTGTATGTGGTTGATTGGAGGTGACTTCAATGCTGTTTCTAAGGAGTGTGAAATGAAAGGTCCTTCGGCAGAGGGAAGGTTGTCTGAGATTAGGAATTTCAGTAATTTCATTGAAGAGTTAGGGTATGTTGATATTCCTTGCACTGGTGGTAGCTTCACTTGGTTTAATGGGGGAGGAACGACTATGAGTAGATTAGACCATTTTTTGGTTTCTAGCGACTTGGCTGACGAGTGGGATATTGTTGGTCAATCTATAGGCAAGAGAGATATATCTTATCACTGCCCTGTTTGGATTAAATCGTGTAGCATTGATTGGGGCCCAAAACCCTTCAAATTTAATAATGATTGGTTGAAGCATCCTGGTTTTATGGACTTTGTTCGCAAAGAATGGAGTGCCATGGAGATCCATGGTAGAGGAGATTTTGTTATAAAGTAGAAGTTGAATTTATTGAAGAAAGCCTTAAGGAATTGGGGTATAGAAGTTTACGGTTGGATCGATCTCAATGTTGATAATGGGGTGGCCAAAATGCACGACCTTGATGCTTATGTTAGCAGTATTTCTGTGGGAGATCATATCAATCTTGAATTGCAACATTCGAGGATAAGGGCAGCGGAGGACATTTGGCGTCACCTAAAGCTCAAGGAGAGCTTACTAAGGCAGAAGTCTAGAATGTTATGGTTGAAGGAAGCGGACTCAAACTCTAGTTACTTCCATCAGGTTCTGAAAGGTAGGCAGAGGAGAAACCACATATCTGCTATCACCACTCGTAGTGGGTCTTTGGAGGAAGTGGCTGATATCAAATTGGCTGTTAGGGATCACTTTATGAAGAATTTCTCTGAAACTAATTTCCATAGGCCCACTCTTGATGGTTTGGTTTTCCCTTCCCTCTCTGGAGCTGATTGTTCCTATTTAGAGGCAGATTTCTCTGATCTCGATATCAAACAAGCTGTGTGGGACTGTGGGGGCAGCAAAAGCCCAAGTCCGGACGGGATGTCTTTCAAGCTTTTGCGAGACTGCTGGGAGATTTTTGAAGATGATATTTTAAAGATGGTTAGGGACTTCGTGAAGAATCTGAAACTCACAAAAGCCTCGACTGCCTCCTTCTTAACTTTGGTGCCTAAGATCCAGAACCCTCAGATTTTGTCGATCTACAGGCCTATATGTTTGATTAGTTGTATTCAGAAGATTCTTTCCAAGCTTTTGGCTACTAGGATGAAGAAGGTTATTGGATCTTTAATCTCTGTTGAGCAGTCTGCTTTTTTATCTGGTCGTAACATAGGCGATGGAGCTTTGGTTGTTAATGAGATACTTGATATAGCTAAAAGGGAAAAGAAGGACTGTATGGCATTTAAAGTCGATTTTGAGAGAGCGTATGACTGTGTTTCTTGGAATTTCTTGAGATTCCTCTTAACTAAAATGAAGTTTGGCTCTAAATGGATCCGGTGGTTGGAGGCCCTTGTTTTTAATGGTACGACTTCTGTCTTGGTTAGCGGAAGTGCTACGAGGGATTTCAGAGTGTCTAGAGAATTACGCCAAGGTGATCCCCTCTCCCCCTTTTTATTCTTACTTGTTATGGAAGCTTTGACCCAACTGATGAAGAAGGCTTTAGATTTAAATCTCTACAAAGGTTTCAACATTAGTTCTGAGTTGAGTTGCAGTATTGTCCAATTCGCGGACGATACTATGTTTTTAGGAGAATGTAGCAGTGATAACCTATGGAGCATCAAAGACATTCTTCGTGGTTTCGAACTTGCTTCGGGTCTGAAGGTTAATTTTCACAAAAGCTGTATGATGGGGGTCAACCCGCCTCAAGGTTTCTTGCAATCTGCTGTGGACTTCCTCAACTGTAGAATTGGTAAACTTCCCTTTCTCTTTCTGGGTATTGTAGTGGGAGCTAGACCTAGAAGACTGTCTTCGTGGAACCATATTATTAACAATATCAAGAAACGTTTAGCTTCTTGGAGACGGAGATTCCTTTCCATTGGAGGTAGAGTTGTGTTAATTAACTCTGTCCTCAATGCTCTGCCTATCTACTCCTTTTCTTTCTACAAAGCTCCGGGGAATGTCATAAAGGAAATTGTGAAAATCCAGAGTAATTTTCTCTAGGGAGGTTTAGATTCGGAAAGGAAGATACATTGGGTCAGGTGGAGTGCAGTTTGCAGACCAAAGGATGAAGGTGGGCTGGGTGTGAAGGATCTCAATTTGTTTAATAAATCCCTTTTTCTCAAGTGGAAGTGGTGAATGCTGACGGTAAAGGACGGTTTGTGGCTTTGTTTATTACGTCACCGCTACGGGGAGAACAATCTTGGTATGGCTTTCTGGAACAATAGTGGCTTGGGCGGTAAGAAGATGGGATCTATTTGGTGGAGGGATCTTTCTCTGCTTTCGTTTAACTCTATTAATTCCTCTGACTGGTTTATTGATAATATTTCTTGTACTGCTGGTAATGGAAAGAATCTTTCTTTTTGGTATAGCAGATGGTTGAATGGTTTGTCTGTGAAAGATTTTTGTCCCCTCCTTCCTCCTTTAAGCTCTATCCAGAATTTATCGGTGGCTGATGGTATGGTTCAGATTGATGGGGTTTACACTTGGGAGCTTTCTTTACCCCACTGTCAGGGTGACTCCTTGCTCGGTTCGGAGATATCTCGTTTTAGAGAAATCATTAGTAACTGCTATCTGCAGGAGACGACGGAAGACGGGTTGTTCTGGGATTGTGACAAGAATGAGTGTTTCTCTGTTTCTAGTACCTACGCTGCTTTGTCGAAGGATCATGGTGACTTCAGCTTAGGGCAGCTCGAACTGTGGTTTTTAAACATTGTCTGGAAGCTTAAAATCCCGTCGAAGGTTCTTATTTTTCTGTGGCGTCTCGCTTGGAAAAGGATTCCTACTAAAAATCAGTTGGCTCATAGGGGTATTATCCTTGATATAGACTAATCCTTGTGTGTTTTTTGCAGAACTGAAGTAGAGGAGATTGATCACCTGTTTGGAGGTTGTGCTTTTGTGGCCAATATTTGGAGTTGTATTTCCAACTGGTTTGGTGTTAATCTCTATGACAGAGACAACTGTCTAGATTTTTTCAGCCATGCTCATATGGAGGTTTCGAGGGAGATTAGTAACACTAAGGGTTTGGTTGTCTGGGCGGCAACTGTTTTGAGTGTTTGGTTGTGTCGTAACAATTCTGTCTTTAACAATGTAAGTCCTTCTGTAGACAACCTTATCAATTCTGTTAAGGCTTTGGCGTGGTTATGGCTGAAAAGTTCCTTTTCTTGTAATTGTAGCTGGTCGAATTGGTTATCCAAACCGTCTTCTTGTTTAGTTTGACTTTCGTGTAAAGGTTCGAGTACCCCTTGTACTCGCTTTCCTCTAATTTCATTGCTTTCTAAAAAAAAACTTCTTACCACCCAAGTCAATCTACCTTGACACAACATGTTTTATTTTGACATTTTTAATTATGAAAATATCCTATTTATGGATAAAGAAATTGAGCAAATTGCGCGCACTATAATTTCTAGAGCTAGCCAATTTGCGAATGGCATCTTTCGCCTCTGATAAATTTTTTTTACAACTAGATAAGTTTTAAATATAAAGATAAAATAAGTTAGAAAAATAAATAAGCTATCCCTAAATTTAAACTTCTTACCTCTCAAGTGTGATCATAATACGTTTCTTTGAAGTTATGTTCATCAAACAAAACCGAACGATTATACTATCATTAAAATACTTGCTTATATGAAATGAAACAAAAACAAATATTATGATACTTACATCTCAATGCATCATTTAACCACAGCCAAATTGGAATGTTATCTCCAACTTGAACAAGATAAGTAGTCGACATTGTTAGTTTGCTTAGTTTCATAATATGTGTTTTGAATATGTTGTATAGCTTTAGACTCAACAATAATTCCAATATGATTATTCTCTAAGGGCATTTCTTATCACACCACCTTTGTTTCTTAGGCACTATCTGAATTTCTGGTTTTGCCCTCTGATTCCGGATGTGCACATCCGGATGCACCAATTTTTTTAAAAACTCTGATTCTTTCCGGAAGTGCACATCCGGAAACATTCCTGATCTGCAGATCCGGAAAAAGGCAGAACATTATTTTTTTTTTTAAATCGGTTTTTTTGTTTGGTCACATATGTTAATAAATCGCCGCAATTTAATATACATTTGACAACATCCATATATAAAATAAAATGATATATATATATATATATATATATATATATATATATATATATATATATATATATATATATATATAATAAATCTCTGTCAAAATACAGTGCATACATCTAATATAAATATAATACATCAAACAAAAACTACTGCGTATGGCGAAGGATCTCTCCTGGCTCCCTTGCTCCTCTGCCCCTACCCGCCATCCTGGATCGATGTCTGCGGTACTGAAGTGCCCCCTGAGCAATCGCAATAATCCTGTCCACGGCAAGTCTGGCACCAGAGCCCTCAGGGAGGTGACCATCCGCAATGGCCTGTCGCGCTATCTGCTCTATCTCACGACAGCGTGGTAGGACATCCTGAGTGTGGTCCAGCTGAGACTGCCGCTCCTCTAATATCTCCTGATGAGCAGGTCTGGGTGGCGATCCCTCAGCAGTGGGCACCATGCATGGGTGTGAGACGGTGTAGAACCACACGATGTACCCGGCAGCAACACTCCAGTCTGTCTCCGCTCTGGTCGCCCGAGCCTCCTCCGGTACCAAGTGGGACTGGTAGTCAGCATATAGCTCATCTATCTGCCTGCGGGTCAAGCCTAGAGGAGCAGACTCATGAGGCATCCTGGGGATCGTCTGCGTGTAACCGAACTAACGCAAGACGCGCTCTGGTAGGTATCTAGCAGTAACGGTCGAACTGCATGCCAACCATCCTGAGAACAAACAAACCTCATCGAACGGACGCGTCACACGGTGAGCGGCATAGGGGAAATACAAAACGTCCTCAGCAGCCATCCGATCTAGATACACTCTGAAGGGGTCCGACGCCTGGTTCCCTCTGAGCAGGACAAATGCAGCAGCACGTGGCATATCCTCAGTGTACCCCTGGGCACTCCCCCAACCAGTAATATAGGGAAAGTGCTGTAAAATCCACGCCTGAAATGGAAAACATAACATGGGTGTCAAACATTATAATGAATACAGAAAGAAAAGAAATGAAAAAATCACTTAGAATATTAGATTGTTACCACGTATAGCGTACAACTGCCTGCCACAGTCTTGGCTGCCCAGCGGCAACCATCAGAGAGCCTGGAATAGGTGAATGCCAGCGCAGCAGCCCCCCAGTTGTACCGATGGATCTCTGTCTGATCCGAAAGGTACCTGAGGTAGACAATATCAACATAATAGGCGCTGGTGTCCACGAACACCTGCGTGCCTAGCAAAAACAAGTAGTAGCACCTTAGGGCACGCGTCCTGTGGATCGCCACCTCAGCTGGATCACCATCTGCCCGTCCTGCCTCTGCAAGCGCCTCAGTAAATATATCCATCAAAAGTGAGAACCGGACGTGTGCGCCCCTCAACTGGTGCACCTCCGCATGTGCCTTCTCTGGGCTAGCCCCAAGCTCTGTAACCAACAACTCTATGCCGTCCGCCTTCGTCATCCTACCGTGACTCAGAAGGGTACCCGTGATCGGTAGATGTAAGAGGCACGAGATGTCGTCTAGGGTGATCGTGATCTCGCCGTACGGTAGATGGAATGAGGATGTCTCAGGGTGCCATCTCTCAACAAATGCCATCAGGATACCGTACTGGATCTGGGAATACTCAATCCTAGACAGGCCTCCAAGACCAGACTCCGCAAGTGCAGACGTGAACCACTCAGTTGTAGGCAGCATCTCAATCGTGTCCATAACCTTGCCCCCATGGTTATAGAACTTCTGTGAATCCTTATCCTGAAAATTTCCAAATAAAACAATGTTACAAATGAACATATTTTCAACGAATACAATTCTATAAATAAACCGAGAAAGGTTACCTGTCCTAGCCAGACAAATCTGGCAGTATGCTCAGAGTACCCCGCGAGTAGGGACATATTAGACGGTCCCCTGGGGTAACCGCCCAGCTCATCGAAATCGTCATCATCGTCAACACCCTCATGTGTTGGGTGATCACCCTCTAGAATAGGAACAGCAACAGGGGAACGAGGAGGAGCAGCTGATGGAGCTGTAGTCTCCCGACGACGCCTGCGTGCGGGCTGGGACCCTGATGAACTAGCAGTAGAATCCCAACGCCTCCGAGATGTGGATGGCTGTGGTGTAGGATGTGGTGTAGGATGTCCCTCAGCTGTAGGGGCTACCCAAACTCCCTATGCGTCGGAAGCCTCGGCTATAGACTGCATCCGCTCACGTCGGACAGATGCGTGCTGAGCTGTCCGTCCATGTATGGTACGATCGTCTCTGCCAGCCATCTAATCTGCAAAGCATAATAAATAAATTAAATTTTGTTTAAAAATAATTAAACAAAAACAAACAAACAAGCAAAATTAAAAAAGGAAAAAAAAAATAGTCTTCCGGATATGCACATCCGGAAGGACTCAGAATTTTAAACGTTAGGTATTTCCGGATGTGCACATCCGGAAACACTAAACGTTTCAATATTTCTGGATCTGTACATCCGATACATATTTTGAAGTTTAAAAACGGCACTCATGGCCACTGTAACAACCAAAAGGGCATTTTTATGCCCTGATCGTCCGTTTGAAGCAGTAAAAATGACCTACATTGTCTCTAACCTATGTTATTCATACAACTTAACAATTTCTACACCTAAATGTCTACTCTAAATCGATTACTCGAAAATTACTCCGAAACTCTAAAATTTGAAAACTTACCGATTAAAATGTGATACGGAGGATTTGGAGTGTGTTGATCGTTGTAGTAGTTGTTCTGCGCCGAACTCGAGTGGAAAAAATCGAGATTTGTGGTGATTGAAAATTTGAGAGTTTTAGAGAGTTTGAGAAGGAGTGGAAATGGAAAGGTGAATAATGAGGGGGGAAGAACGTCTGACGCGAACTAATAAGAAATACTTCCGGATGTGCACATCAGAATTGTTTCCGGATATGCATATCCGGAACACTTCAGCGTTTTTTAAAAATTTGGTGCGTCCGGATGTGCACATCTGAAATATAGGAGCAAAAAAATAATTTCACGTGGTGCCTAAAAAACTTGGGTGGTACTTTAAGAAAGCTCCTTCTCTAAAACATTTTAAATGGTTCTAGTCGTATTGATCAACATAGGTAGTCCCTAGCTTTAGAACTTTGATTTAGTATCTATTCCATTCTAATCATGCTGATCAAAACAGGTAATCCCTACATATGCATGTATCAAAGACTTGACAGCTTGGATAATATCTGGCGGGGATGTAGATCATGATATTTCTATTCTCAACGTCTTGCAGCCTATTTTGAGGGAAGATAAGAATGCCTCGCGCCACAAGAGGTTAAAGAGGAAAGGGATATATTATGTGTGATGCAGTGGGGTGTATTTTTTATAATACGTATTTTTGTTTTGGATCATTGATATTTTCCATTTGTACATTATATTATCTATTATACATTCTTGATGACATGTTATGTTACAGTTTTTTAGTATTTTTTGTTATAGTTTTAATTTATGTTATCATATTATCGTTATTGTTGATATTTGTGTAAATTAAATGTTCAAATATAAGCAAATCATATATTATGATGCAAAACACATGTTCAAATTCTATAATCTAAATACATATTTTGGAGGTATTTTAATGTTTCGGATTATAGAACTTAAACTTGTCTTTTTAAGTTCGAATCGTAGAATCTGAACCTTATCAACACAAAATTTCATGATGTGTTGTCTAGATTTCACCAACAATTTGTGTGTATGATGCACAAAAACTAATATAAATTTATGGGTTAGGTTTATTGTAGTTCATGATTCAAAATAATGAACACTTTCTCATACCTAGTAAAAATGAACTCTAAAATAAGTGCAATTTAGTATAATAATTGAATTCCTTCCCTTGTTTGTTTAGGATCAATATCATTGTTAGACTATTTGATATGAAGGACTTATAAGATAATTGGTTTTTTTTTTTTTTTTGTCTTTCTCATTACTGATAACGGGTATATATAGTGCATGAGAGTTGATGAATCATAATTACAAATCATTACAAATAAGTACAAAATATTTAATATAAATATATAATATTCTATCACACCCCTGCAGTCGAAGCAGGAGGTTGAGGAACGCTTAGACTGGTCTGAAAATCATCAAAGAGAACTATAAGAAAATCTTTGGTGAAGATATCAACAATCTAGTTCCGAGAAGGAACATGAAGAATACAGGTCTGACCACGAGCGATATTCTTCTCCTAAACAAAGTGAATGTCCATATCAATGTGTTTAGTACGCTAATATTGGACATGATTTCTGAACAAAGTGAATGTCTATATCAATGTGTTTAGTACGCTGATATTCGACATGATTTCTGGATAGATAGATAGAACTAACATTGTCATAGTATACAAAAGTAACCTAAGAAAGGGTAAAATGAACTTCCAAGAGAACGTTGTGGAGCCAACATGATTCTAAAACCACATTAGCAAACACCCTTGTACTCAGCCTCTACGCTGGAACGAGAAAGCGTAGGTTATCTCTTGGAAGACCATGAAATTAGGTTATCACCAAGAAAAACACAATAATCCGAAGTAGATCGACGAGTGTCGAGCCATCCATCCCAATCATCATTTGTGTAAGAAACAAGTTTCTCGATGGAAGAAGGATAGAGATGCAAACCATATTGTAAGATTCCTTGAATATAATGTAGTATGCATTTCAATGCAAGCATGCTCTCAATGCAAGGAGCATGCATGTGAAGACACACCTACTGGACAACATATGAGATGCCATGATGGGTACATGTGATATACTGCATAGCCTCGACATGACTCTGATATAATATTAGATCATCATATGAAGTGTCAGCATAAATACTGAGCTTCTGCTTGGTGTCAATTGGAGTAACGAAAGGTTTGCATGATGCCATGCCGACTTGAGCAATAATTTTGCTGGCATAGGTACTTCGACTATGAAGCAATCCTTCTGCATGTATGGTCACTACAATACCTAGAAAATAACTCAACGGTCCCAGACCTTTCATAGCAAACTCGGAGGCAAGAAGCACCATGATAGATTTGCGTAGGTCATGAGAGGAACAAATGAGGAAAATGTCATCAACATAAAGTAAGATATAAGTCATTTCGGAGCCACATCGGTAGATAAAGAGAGTGTGACCATATGTGATATGCTGAAATCCAACAGGCAAGACATATTTAGGGAAACGCTAGTACCAGGAACGAGGTGCTTGATTCAAACTATAGAGAGATTTCTGCAAGCAGCACACATAATTTGGGTGATGAGGTTCACGAAAAACCTAGTGGCTACTACATATAGGCAGTTTCATGAAGTTCACCGTGTAGAAAGACATTCTGAACATCTAATTAATGAATGGGCCAGGACATGGAAACAGTAATGGTGAAATTAGTGTGAATGGTAGCATGTTTCACCATAGGGCTAAAAGTCTTTTCACAATCCACTCATTCCATTTGAGATCCACCATCACCTACAATACGAGCTTTGTAACGCTTAAAATAACCATTAGATTTATTTTTATGCTTGAAAACCCACATACAACAAATAACGTTAACACCATAAGGTCAAGGAACTAAATCCCACGTATTATTTCTAATAAGAGCATTAAATTCAAACTGCATTGCAGATTTATAATTAGGGTCAGAAAAGGAAAGACTATGGTTTTTAAAAAGACGGGAGATGGTCGGATCATTGATGGTAATCGATAGGTTAAAGAATTTTCTAGGTATGTAAATGCCCCTCATGCTGCAAGTGGCCATGGTCCGGGTAGAAGGTGCGAGCTGAGTCAATGGTGTAGGTGAGGGAAAGATATCCAGGTTATTCGACGAAGAGGAGAAGGGAGTGGCCGAGGAGGCTGGTGATATATGGTGAGGGTCAGGTATAGGTGATTTTCTGAGAAGGTCATCTGGTGGAGACTCTAAAGATGAATGATTCCACTGATGTATAAGAAAGGGGTGTAAAGAATCAGTGAAACAATCGTATGTAAGGGTAGGTGTGAAGAACAAGTGGGCAAAGGGAAATTGAGTCTCATCAACGATGACATGCCGAGAGATGATGATTTTTTTTGTATGTTACAAATCAAAACATTTATAACCTCTATGAGTAAGGGGATACTCTAAGAAAAGACATGGAGTCGAGTCGGGTTTTAATTTGTTAATAGTAGTGGAGGAAAATAATGGATAACAAATACAACTAAAGAAGAGAAGATGTGTGTAAGAGGGGTCACGGTGATATAAAAGTTGAGTAGGAAAGATATTACACATAGTTTTTCGGAGAAGAATGTTAAGAAGATACGTAGCCATTTGAAGCGCATGATACCAAAATGAAGGAGGAATGGATGGATGAGTGAGATGAGTGCAAATCATATTGTTAACAGTGCATATTTTTTGTTCCTCCTTGCCATTTTATGATGAAGTGTGAGGGCAAGAGAAGCAAAAAATGAGACCATTAGTAGAACAATAATTATGAAAAAATATATTGTCATATTCTCGCTCATCATCACATTGAAAACGTTTGACAATTTGAGAAAATTGTGTGCGATTTTGATTTGAGAGAAAAGTGAACATTTCAAAAACTTGAGAATTATTTGTTAGAGGAAACGTCCACAGAAAATAAGATAAAAAGTATCAAAAAATAAAACATAATAGCGATGACCAGCTGAACTCAAAACTGGTGATGCCCATAAATCACTATGTAGAATATCAAAGGGCATCACAATAACATTATTGGAAGAAACAAAAGGCAACCTAACATGTTTGCCAAACACAAAAGAAGCACAAATTGTCTTAGAATTCAAATGTGTATAACTAATAACTTATTGCTATGAAGAGACTACAAAGCTGAAGAACGGGGATGTTCGAGACGAGTGTGTCAGAGACGGTAAACAATACCAGCAAACAGGTAGGAGGTAATAACTAGATAGAGATCTCCAAGGCTATCACATCTCATGAATGGAATCCCCATGTAAAAATCTTTGACTTAAAATCAAAATGGATAAAAAAAACAGAAACATTATTGTCACTAGTTAGTTTTTGCACATAAACCGAATTTTTGACAATTTGTAGTGCATATAAAACATGGGTAAGGTTCAAAGGCTTGCGTTTATGGGAGGTGGGTAGGGTTGTGTGTCCAGAGCCTTGAATTGGAATACTTTGTCCACTACCAACAAACAGATTATGATTTAAGTGACTCGAATTAGAATAAGACGAGAGATTACCTTGTGACCTGCTATGTGGGATGAGGCACATGTGTCCATGTACCATGTGTTATCTAGAGGAGTGAAAGACATGGCGTGCATAGTATTTTTGATGTCAATGGGTGCTGATGAAGCCATGGCAACATAAGCCTGAGGACGATAACTGAGAATTCCCTGTTTATGAGGAGGAGCAGAAGGGTGAGTATGTTGATAAGTAGGATAAGGGCACTGAGGTATGGCCCGTGGTGGCGGAGTCCAACCCCACTGCTGGTAAGGGGGATATTGTTGCTGCCAAGAAGGAGAATCATGTATGATTCCACCGTGATGACCGCCTTGGTTACAATGATTACCACCCTGATTCTGGTTGTTGCAAGAACGAGAGTGGTTGTCGGAGCGGCGGTTGGTGCTCTGGGATAATTTGTCAAAAGGACATTGTTGGGTGGTAAGATATGCGGTAGGAGACTCAGTGGGCGTCGTCTTAGCTAAAGCAAATTCTTCCAATGTGATAATGGAACAAGTCTAATGAAATGAGGGGAGTGGATTGCTTTGTCTAATCAAGGTGGAAACATCATGGTAGGCATCAGTAAGGCCGAAGATGAGCTGAAGGAACAAACGGTGATTGTTCACAGGAGCACCAACATCTCGTAATTGGTCCGGAAGCATCTTCAGACGTTGGCAATAAGCAGACACATTTGAAAAATTCTCTATGCGAACCCCAGAGAATCATGCTCAAGAGTGACAGCACGTGCATTCTAATTATCCTGGAAGAGGTCAGCCAAATGCTTTCAGGCATCCAAAGTTGTGGAGCCAGGTTTCATGATAGTGGTTAGAAAGTCAACAGAAATAGTGGAATAGATCCACTAAAGCACGATTGTATCCAAAGTGGCCCCCTGGTCATAAGTAGGGTCAGTTACACATGGTGGAGGCTTGCTTTATAAAGGCACAATATGATACAAGACCCGGTGAAAGTGGGCGTGAACGCGAAATTGCTTCGCTCATGTGCCGTAGCAACCAGCTTCCATGTCAAGCACGATAGGAATATTATTATTAATATTGGAAATAATGAGAGAGGGATGAAATTTTGTCTTAATAGAGGATGATGAAGGAGGTGCCAAGGTTTCCACCTTGAGGGGAGGAGTCTCCAGGTTGTTGTAGTCATTGGAGGAGGAAGACATGTTGCAGACTGATAGGACGAAAGGGAAACCCTAGGAGAGGTCAGAGGGGTCGGATCGGAGGAAGGGAAGGAGATCTAGCTGCGACACGGTCGGAGGAAGGGAAGGTGGTGAGGATCATTAAAAGGAGGGCAAGCGGAGGTGCAGAGATATGAGGCACATCGGTGGTAGAAGATTTTGAGGAGAATTAGGTTAGGATCTTTAGGAATGTGATATCATGTAAGATAATTAGTTTTTTTTGTGTCTTTCTCGTTACTGATAACAGATATATACAGTGCATGAGAGTTGGTGAATCATAATTATAAATCATTAAAAAATTAATTATAAATCATTACAAAGTAAATACAGAATATTCTGTATAAGTACAAAATATTCTACCAGGACTAAATGGATTGTCGTCTCAACCACCACGTAACAATAAGGGTGGTTAGTTTTGAGTATCAACGCCCGTGGATCTACTATGAAGGATGTGTTTGGTTTGGTAACATGCAACTTCAAAATGAAGATAGTTTGAGAAACATGTTCTTAATATTTTTTCAGTATCATTCTTGGAACAACCGAGTTAGATGCTACCCTAGTCAGTTCTGTCTGTGATATCTATTCTTCAATAGTATATATTATCTTTTGGATGAGAGACTATTTGTGATAATTTTTTTAAACTATTTAAAAACTTGTGTGAGTGTATAAGTCAATTAATTAGTATAGAATGTAATGAATTTAAATTTAAAACAACACTTGGGTATGCATACCCAATAAGATTATCATCTAGTACAAACATAAATTGATTGAATTTAAATATAATATAAGAAATATAACATTCACAATCAAATATTTTTTTTTTCAAGTTCTAAACACACAAATATACATCAACTTTGACATAAGCACGATATTCAATAATTTGTTATGTTGAAATTGCTTCGTCGGTAAGAATGTTATTTCATTTATTTTAATGTTTTTGCAACATTTTTAGATATTTTCATTTTATTATTTTAACGTATTTCTTGCCCCTCGTAATTATTCTTGGTTCTCTCATGTTGAAATCATGTACAATTCTTTTTAAAATTGACCATTTGACCAAAGTCAACGCTATGTGGATTGAATCATAAGTTAGAGATTTGAAGCATAATTTTCATACAAACTTGACTCGAGTCATAATTTGCTTAACTCTCTAATCATGAGTAAGTTAAAAATATGGATTTTGACATTAAAAGGCTTAATTCGATTACAGGTTTTTCCTGACTAGAATAAAAAGGTACCTTAACTTGAGTCATAACTTTTTTTGACGCGAATTGTGAATGAACTGTAAATTTTAGAATTTCTTTTGGGATATGTGACTCGAGTCATGGATTGACTTCACTGGAAATCACACGATTCAAGTCATGACTAGAATCAAATAAGCAAAATATTATTTTTATCATCTTGATTCAAAACATTATCTCTCTTAATTCAAATCATCATTTTGGATTTTGACTCAAATCAAATTGTTGATTTTTCACCTATTTTGTTTCTTATCTCTAACACATATATAAATCAATTTCTCTCTCTAAAAATATATCATAATCTTTTAAAAACCAAAAGTGTTTCACTACAACGAAAAACTCCTTTTACCTCAGTTTTAAAGGCGATTTAACGAATGACATCATAAAAGTTTCCACTTTTCTCTTCGACTATGGATCAACCGAGGGAAAAGTGTACTCTTCATGAGTTTGAACCCCAACAACATTAATTTTGTATTTTATTAAAAAACATGCACCTTTACCACCCCCCTCCCCCCCCCCCCCCCCCCCCCCCTCTCTCTCTCTCTCTCTCTCTCTCTCTCTCTCTCTCTCTCTATATATATATATATATATATATATATATATATATATATATATATATATATATATATATATATATATATATATATATAAACTAAATTTTCATTGAAATACAAATTTTCATTATTTTATATATTTTTTAAATATACAAGTACAACTTTGAAGAAGAATCCTAAAACAACTTTATCATTATCCTTGTGAAATTTGGAGAACAAATGTTGGAATTTTTTGCATATTTGTATATTGTAATATGTTTTCAACGACTTCTCGTTCATTTATTTCTAGTATAAAATTAACAAATGTTAGATTAGAAAAATAATTCATCATGTATAAAGACAAGATATTATGTAAAGAACACAAACCTTCAACCAATATTATTTTTTGCTCTTGCAATCCATCACAAAAATTGTTTCCACATTTCTTTAAGTTTCACTTTTTTCAATCCTAGTATTTTCATTATCAGTGTTTATGATTCAGATATATATAGTGTGTTGTTAGCGTTCTGAATGGCTTTCGTGACGGTCTCATGCGGGTTACTAATGTTTCTTGTGGATTAATGCGTTGGCAGTGTCTTGAGCGTTGATAATTAATAACTGGATGGAAAAGATTTGTTTATGGATGACAAAGATATATTGAAAGTAAACTGACTTACTTATCCCTTCAGTTGAGACAAAAAATCTAGGTAAAATGTCTTTTCTTTTTTAAATAAAAATTGAATAAAATAAGGACTTTTCTCCTCAGTGCCTAAATCCACCGAGGTAATAGATTAATTTTATTGCAAAAAATAAGTAAATAGAAAAAAATTGAAAGTAACATATATTATTTCTCATTCTTAATTTCTTTGTGTGTTACAATAATCAAACAAATGACTATATTCAAAACAATTTTTTCAAGATCTTGTTTTGTGAAACAACAACATTGCAGTATGATTAGGAATAAATTTCAAAATATTGTCAACCGAAAAAAAATATATTATGGAATATTTTCTTTGACTGACATCATTGGGAAGTTATTCTAAAATATAACAATATTTTATTTTATCATTCAACATTGGCAAGAGGCGGAAACAACAACAACAACAACAACAACAACAACAAAAATAACACCATTATGTGAGATATATTGCAAGAACAGAAAAATGACTTGTTAAAGGTTGGTGTTAGAAGAACAACAACATGGAACCAAAGAGTTTTTCTGTCTTGCAATCCATCCCGAAGAATGATGTTTACGAGTATGAATTGGCTAGATATGAGTTAAGTTTAGGATAAAACATAGTGAACGAATCCTTTTAAAGTAAATTTGGATATCATACCCCTCAGCTATTAGAGTAACCAATGAAATAGATTATTTAATAAGTAAATAAAAAATAAGATAGATGAAAGATACCACTTTTAAATAAATAAAGACATAAATTGCAGTTGTTGGGATTCAAAACATATACCTTGAACTAGTTTACCCCTCAGTAATGTACTTCAACCGATGGAATATATGGTTTTTTTTTTAAGAATAATGTGGTGAATATAGGAATTATACCTCAATTTTTTTTTTGGATGAGTTGAAAGTGTTGTCATAAAATGTATTATTTGTATTAGCATTTTGTTAGTAAAAAAATTCATTCAAATAAACCTTAAATAAAAATTTTTTTAGTGAGTTAATTTCTTAAGTCACTACTACGGAAAACCCAATTAACAACGGTTGGGAAAGATATATAATCACGGGGGCGCAGACGTTATTATTTAGAGTGTCGTTGTATATATGATACTTACTATCACGGCCCAGAAACTGTTGTAATAAAATGGAAAACACGCACCCTATCACAATGGGTTTTACAAATGACCGTTGTGATAAAATTAATGGTCATAGGTTCGATTCCCAGCTGCGCTGTTTTGATATTTATTTTTTTCTTGACAACGCGAGAGATATTATAACGGTTATGATGTATAACTGTTGTTATATTTTCTACAGGATTACCAAATATTATCCTGCTTTTATGAATAATCCCATTTTTTAACATGTATTATTGTTCACCATATCACAGCAGAAAATACAACTCACATTTGTGATAAAGTTAGCATAATAATATTAATTGTATCATATTCATAATGTCACATAATTGTATCATATTCAATTGTATTAGAACAAACATCCTACAATTTATCAAAACAAACAACCTACAGTTTACACATTATATAAGATCGCATAATTGTTACTTCGTGTTTTAGTTTCTTGTCTATTGGTGTCTTATTTCTTGGTGTCTTGACTCTAAAGACCTGTGATTTCAAATAATTATACTTGTTAGTAAAAATACTTAGAAACTATAACATACAATTAATATATTATGAATAAATAATAAATTGCGTAAATGTTAATTTTCCCATATGCCTTCTTCTTGATCGATTCGAATAACATGCATGACATCTCCATCAACTTCATCATATGAGGTAGGAACTTGTGTTGTGTAAGAAGTTGTGGACGGAATATCAAGACTTTCATCACTAAGAGGAAAGTATTTTCCTTGGAGAACGATTGACCATTTCCCCGATATGTCTGATGGGTCGGTAACATAGAAAACTTGTTTTGCTTGAGAAGCCATGATGAATGGTTCGGTCATAAAAGATGCATTGCCAAGGTCGGCCCGGGTGAATCCTAAGTCATCAATGTGTACACCATTACTATTATTGAGAATCCATTTGCATTTAAATAAAGCCACTTTGAAAATAACATAATCAATCTCCTAAATCTCATCAATGACACCATAAAACGCGGTAGTTGCCAATACAGGATTCTTATCTTTCGCACTAGAGAAATACATCGATTCAGTTTCAACCATAACCCCACTATTTTCATTTTACTACGATCATCTTTTGATTTTGTATAAAAGGTATAATGACTAATGTCGTATGCAGTCCAAGTAATGACACAAAATTTTGGCTCGTACGACAACCATTTAAGTATCTCTGATGCACTATGATCATTAGATACACTTTTATTAAACAAATCTATAAATCACTTGTTATGCTCTATCAACAACAACTTGTCACTCATTCGGGGATATTTTTTCCTCAAAAGTCTTTTGTGAGTATCTATGAAAGGTTGAACTTCATCTATATTATTCAATATATTGAAATGTGATTGAATAACTACATCCCGAGCCATTAACTTAACATTTAGACCTTGAATACCTCTTCCATCTGTGACAGCATGACGAGACTTTGGAATTCCTATAGAATCTGCGTCCGACAAATAGTTTGTACAAAACTCAACAGCTTCTTCTGTAATGTACCTTTCAACAATCAAAGCTTCCGGTCGGTGATGATTCTTCGTATATCCTTTAAAGATCTTCATATATCACTCTATTGGATACATCCACCTTAAATAAACTGGACCACAAATTCTGATTTCTCTAACTAGATGAACAAGTAAGTGAACCATAATGTCAAAACATGATGGAGGAAAATACATCTCCAATTGACACAAGATTATGGAAGCCTCATCTTCTAATTCATCTAATTTTTTGAATCCAAGAACTTTATTACATATGACATTGAAGAATAAGCACAATCTCATTATAGTTACTCTCATATTTTTTGGTAGGATCTCACGGATAGCCACTGGTAGAAGTTGTTGCATCAATACATGACAATCATGAGATTTTAAACCAATTCACTTGAGATATTTCATTGATACAAGTTTCTTGATGTTTGATGAGTAACCTTGCGGAACTTTAATACCTTGCAAACACTCGCATACATTTTTCTTTTCCTTTTTAAATAGAGTGTGATATGCTGGAGGCAGATAAGTTCTTTTTCCTTTCTCTATTGGAGCCAACTATTTTCAAATATCCATCTTCTCCATATCAAGACGGGAAGTCTTACTATCATTATTCTTGCCTGGAATTCAAGTAACATTTGCTTTAGCAATTCAAGTAACATTTGTTTTAGCAATTCAAGTAATTCTGTGAAACTTTTATCCGACCATCCATTTTTTGCCTTCAGATTAAACAACTTTAATACCGCTGACAATCATGTAAAATCTGTGCATCCCTTATATAAAGGGGTGTTTTTATCACTACATAAAGTATCATAAATATGAACATTCTTAAAAGAAGATTCCCCAATATCACGAAACATATCCTCTAGTTGATCTTCCATATGTTCATCTTCATCCACTCTTTGACTTTGTGACGCCCGACTTTCCTCTTTATCCACCTCACCATGCCACATCCATATTATATAATTTTGACATATACGATCACAACAAAGGTGATGGAATATTTCTTTCTTTGTACCCTTTTTTATATTTGCGCAAACAACACAAGGACAACAAAATATACCATTATTATCGGGAAGATGTTTATCAATGTATTCAAGGAATTCAAGAACTTTGTTCTCATAAATCTGACCTAATCTATCGGCTTTCATCCAACTACGATCCATAACAACTTCTAAAATTTATACACGTATAATAATGTGAATGACACAACAAAATCTAATCAAAAAACTTAAGCATATGCATATGCAAATCTAAACCTAAAGCATATGAAACATGTACTCTCATACTAACTTGAGCATATACAACATAAACAAAGAAAAAAAGAATAAAGATGTTGAAGAATACCTTACTTCGAAGCTGAAGAATCTTATGCACGTAAGGAATGAAGATGTTGAAGAGTACCGTACTTCGAAACTGAGGAATCAAATGAACGAAGAGGGTGAATATTTGAGCATATACAACATAAACCAAGAAAAAGGAATGAAGATGTTGCAGAGTGCCGTACAATGAAGGTGAAGAATCAAATGAGAGAAGAGGGTGAAGATTTGAGCTCCAAATGAATGGATACGAAGAAGGTAAAGATTACGCCACCCCTGTCGTAATCTTATGAAAGAAATATAGAATAAGTTTTGTAATAATTTATCAGTAAATCCTTTAATCTCCATTGGGTAATGCAACCATGGTGGAATTGTAAGTTCTCTAACAATGGCTGATTTCCATCACCGTTGTAAAATCATTTACAATTTATTTTTTAAATAATGGACTTAAGTGACACACGCTTCTAACAACGGTTGTTTTACTTCACCGTTGTAAAATCATTTACATTTTAGTTTTTAAATAATGGACTTAAGTGACACACGTTTTATGTACTCTAGAAAATGGAAAAAAATGTAGTTGTTGGAAATCGAAGCTTGCTACACATCACTTATTACTACGGTGTTTTAAGACAACCGTCATTAAATTACTGTTTATAAATCCAGCTACTCACTGGGCGCGAAAATTTTAACCTATTACAACGGTGTATATGAATCCGTTTTAAACCTGTCGTTGTTGTTTGCGCGTTTTGTAGTAGAGAGTGTGAATAAGTTTTATGCGAGATTCTTCTAAAAATATTTATCTTCAACCTTTATCCAAAAACACTATTGTTGAGGTTACTCAACTCTAAGTGAGATTGTGAGTTGTAGTTGTGAGATACATTATGTGCTATAATATTCATGTGAAGTTTGTTTGTTGTTTTTCAAATTAAATAATCTAATTGTGATTTTGAGTTGTGGAAATTGACATATATTGATGAAAATGAAAAGCTTCTTCTCCAAGGGAATTTTGGCAGGATCAAGTGAAGATCGTTGTAGAGGAAATCTTGGAGTTTCTAGCTTCTTCATCAGTTTAAATACTCGCACAATGGAATTTCTATAGGATCGATCGAAGATCATTATATATGAAATCTTGGAGTACTTTGGTACTAATAAGGTGGTTGGTTCAAGATCGAGTGAAGATATCGGAGGATTTTCAGCCTAGTGAGTTGTGTATAATTGAAGGAAGATTAAGATTAAGATACGTGTTGCTTGGAAGTTGGCTTTAAGTTTTCAGTTTGTCTGTGATTATATGTTGTATCAAAAGATACTTGTAATAATTTCAAATTAGTAGAAGACTAACATAACTTCAATGACTTCTCATGGGAGACAAAACTAGGTGCAAGCGAGGATGACATACCAAACCAGTATAAATACCAATGTACTTTTTCTCTATCCCTTCATTTAATCTATGATAGTTTTCATATTATTAGGCTTTAATCTCTTTCTAGAATTGTAATTTTCTAGGTTTTAGTGTTCATAGAAATTTAATGTTTAAAGTTAGGTATGTGTTAGACCTTATCTACTAAACATTCTTTCTAGTGATTAATTCTTAAAAAAATGCAATGTTTCAGGCTGGTGGTCGAATACAACTTTCTTCCAACATTCATTTTTTTCAAAATTTGAACACTGGTAGTCGACTACTAAAATATGGAAGTAGAATACTACATTTTCCTTCACTCATTTTTTGCAAGTTTTACATTGGTATTTGAATACCACTTTTTTAAATTCGATTATCACTTTGCCTTTTCACTTAAAATGACTTTTTAAAAGCAAGACTTCGTGTGTTTGAATGCATTATGTTCCGGAAGTTTATAGATGAAGTTTGATAGCCATTTATGAGCGTCCAAAATGATATAATATGAATTGTAATGAATACCTTAATCATGATTAATCATCTTAAATTTTCACTTGGTTATCTTCATCATTTGATAAGGACTTGACATCAAACTTTATTCTTTATCTTCTTTGATGATTTATGCCATCATCAAAATCAAATTATATAGAGGATGGATATATTCTTCACACGGTGGTATATACCACTATCACAATGAGAATAATTTATGACACTTGCATAACATTCTAAGTAGTATTCTCACAACAATTCAATCCAGTATAAATATTACTCCTAATATTAATACCAATGGGAAGGTTTGATAACTCTTTATCCAAGATATATGAAATGTGAGCATCAATATATCCACAAAATATTCTCAACGTTTTAATGTTATTCCCCTTCACATTAAAGGTTAACTATGAAAACTATAAGAATAATGTCCTAATATTTATTTAAATATCATGATTAAGTCACACTTAATGTTTCTTTAAACAAACTAGATATTCCAGGTACTTTGTTATTTTGGAAAAGACAAACATAACAAAGAAATATTTTATTGTTATTAATAGATAATTCAATACAAATACCAAGTTCATTATAAGCCATTAAACGATAGGGCTTACACCAACATTATTTTTATCCCACTTGACTTATTTCACGAGAACAAGTCTATTTTGACCAGATGACAGGAGATGGAAAGTTGGTCTCTT
This sequence comes from Lathyrus tuberosus, assembly GCA_022829125.1. NCBI lineage: Eukaryota > Viridiplantae > Streptophyta > Magnoliopsida > Fabales > Fabaceae > Lathyrus > Lathyrus tuberosus. Next base: position 692,185 of record JALAZF010000810.1, read on the forward strand.
TGGTGGATTAGCTGGATGTGTGACCCCTTTTTAACCGTTCAGGCGTGCCTTTATTAAATATGTTGATATTATGGTTCCTACTAAGTAGTGTATATATTAATTTTCGTGACTGTTATATTTTACCTGTTATATTATTTTGTTAAATCCCGAGTTCGTTACTCCAGTAGATAGCTTATTTTTTAATGGGTCATGATTGGTCGAGGATTGATAACCTTCCCTTCCCAAAGTGAAAACCTAGGTCATGGTTGACATGATATGGATTCACCACGACCTCTGGAGTGGCTAGCTACCAAGAGGGGGTGAGCCTATTATTTCCACTTTGTTGTCTTTGTCTTTGGTTGTGCATTGGGATTGTGGGGATTTCATTACTTTCTTTGTATGCTTGGAGTGTTTACGAGAGTGCCTCTACGTCATTTGTTGTAGGTTTTAATTGCTTTGGTCGTTTACCATGAAGATTTTACTATCCTTTTTTACACATGGAAAAAGAAAAGTTCTCAGTGAAAATATATTTATCCTTGCTGAAATAAATGACACTACATCATAGTAGTAATTTGTCTTTACACATGAAATAAGGGGAAATTTAACAAAGTGGATTTACCACTGCTTATTAGCCTTTAGTTTACCAACGCAATTTAGTGTGTGAGTGACTTTAATCTTGACTTGGGATCAATTCCTGCAACTTCAAGTCAGAGTTATTTGTGATGTACCTTCCAAGAACCTTTATCCCTTTCCTGGAGGTTTGGTTTCTATTTCCCCTAGTTATTTGATGAGGGAGGCTACTTTAATCTCTATGGCATTTTTCTCATCTTTTATGCTTTGATCGTGTTGTAGGACCTTGTGTATCCTCTAAGTTCTGGATAGGTCGATGCACACCTTCACCAATTCTTCGTGTATGTAACACCCTTTTTCTACCAAACAAACGACACAATAACACGACAAAATAATCAGAGTAACATCTCCAAAAAGGGCATCACATATCGTCACAAAACATCATAATAACCACTTGTCCCATCACACGGGTTTTTATCATCACAAATTACTTAAACACGATGCAGCGGAAAATCAAGTTTAAAACTAAACACTTTTATAAATCAAAACTTCTCAAATAAAACTCATGAAAAACATCATGTCCACAAACAAAAGAACAAAATCGTTCGACTCAAACATCCCGACCCGATGTTACATATCAGAGCAAGACCCTCTAAATCGACGGAGAATAAAAAATGCTTCAAAACTAAATATTCATGCGCCAAGGAGCTAAACCTGATCACCTGCACGTTACCCATGTAGAGGCAACATTCAAACAGGCAGGGTGAGTAATCACGAAATCAATATATAAGATATGCGTAAAAGATAAGGCACAAGTAACATCATCATTAATCACACACAATGTCAAAACACATCAATAACATCAATATAATGCAATGCCACATAGTATGCAATGCAACGTCAGACTCATGCATGTGGTACCAACATATTCATAATCGATGGACACTGGGCCATCACCCTCCAAATATCCCCACCAATAGGATCGATTCTACACAAGAACCGGAGCACGTCATAAAACACTTCAATCTATGCAATGGGATTGAAGCCACCAAAATGGACCGAAGTCCTACTATGCCATAAATGCATGATACACAAACGTCATAATAAACATCGTCATAAAATCATCATGGTTGCATCATCATTCATGAATTCATCATCAATTAAAACATCATAACATCACACCAAGTTGCACTCATCAAAATTCATCATTATAACTCACAATGCGTCATAGTTGGTTCATCACATAAAATTCCCGATTTTTATTCTATTCATCGTCATTACTAGATTACTAGTGTCTTATTATCTCGTCATAACCCTACGTCTCAAGGAAACCATGTTACAAGCGAAATCGAGGTTAAAATCGCAAGAACGGAACATTCTGCACACACCATTGTCCATACGCTTATGGACCACCCTGAAATGCGTATGGTCCAAATTGCACGCCAACCCTTAAGCGTAATGGCTATCCCATACGCGTAAGGCATTTTTCTTTCCAATCCCATATGCATAATGCATCACTCCTTACGCGTATTCCTTTCCTTCCTCGGTTTCCCATACGCGTATGGCCTTATGCTACGCGTATTGCCCAACGTCCCTACGCGTATGGTATATGTATCAGCAGAGGGTCGTGCCAGCCCTTGGGGACAGGTGCGTACGGTACGCGTATCACCTTGGGAGTGTCCCCATTACACGTATTTCCCTCCCTAATACGCGTATTTCCTTCTCCGTTATGCGTATTGCCTTCTCCATTACGCGTATCACTAAAGACTCCTCCAAAACTCAGATTTCGCATCTGAACACAAAATCCCTCTTCCCAGCACCTTCGATCTACCAGAAACAGCCTTAAATCATCTTCGATTCATCCCAGATCTAAGTTATCCATCCTACTTCATCATCTACATCAATTATTCCTAATTATTAAGTCTGAATCTTACTTAATATCAGGTTCGATTTACAAATCTGGTTACCCACAAGTTCGTCACAACATCAACAATTATTCACACATATTCAACATCAGATACAACAATTTGCACAAAGTTCATCACATAATCGTACACATAAAAACCACAATTTTTGCATCACAGATCCACACGAATTCATCAGGAAACGAAAACACATAACTACCTCTGCCTTAAACCCATATCAAATACATTAACCCGGATTACCCCCCATATCTCGAATTATTCAGTAGAAATTCTTCGTTTCTGGGGTTCTACGGTTGATTCCTCGATCTAGCCTCCTTGCCTCAGCTCTCTAATCACTCCATAGGGTTGCAAAATACTATTCTAAAAAACCCTCTATTTCTTTTGTTAAACCTATGTGTTTAGGCCTTAATCTCTGTTTACCATGTTATCCTCCACTAATCCCCTCCATATTACCGTATTACCCTTAATTGTCTCTTAATTATTTAATTAACAATAATAATGATAATAATCTAAATAATATTTTAATTATTCAAATTATTTCAATACTATTATTAATAAAATAATCTAATTAATCTATTAAATATAAGGCCTCAAGGTTCCCTTGACCCAAGGATACCCCATAAATCACATAATCCATCAACGTCACAAGGTCATCACAAAGCACCAAAACACGGCATAATCATAATAATTAAATAAATAAATATTATAATTATTTGGGGCATTACAAATCTCCCCCACTTAAAGAATTTTATCCCTCAAAAATCACCTGAAGGAAACAGAGTCGGATACGACTCCTTCATCTGATCTTCACGCTCCCAAGTCTAACTTTCGCCAGCTGGTCTACCCCACAACACCTTCACCAAAGCTATGTCTTTACCCCGCAACTGCTTCATTTCACGACCATCAATCCGCACAGGTAATGCTTCTACTGTCAGATTATCCCTCACTTATACATCATCCATCTGAATCACATGCGACAGATCTGGAATGTACTTCCTCAACTGAGACACATGGAACACGTCATGTAAATTCGCAAGCGTCGGCGGTAAAGCAATCTGATAGGCTACCTATCCTATCCTCTGCAAGATTTGGTACAGACCAACAAAGCGTGGAGTGAGATTCCTAGACTTCAAGGCTCGACCCACACCAGTCACTAGCGTCACCCTCAAAAACACGTGATCTCCCTCTTGAAATTCAAGTGTTTTCCTCCTCCTATCATGGTAACTCTTTTGACGACTCTGCGAAGTTTTCATCCTTTCTTGGATCATCTTAATCTTCTCAGTCGTCTCTTGCACAATTTCAGGCCCGAGTACAGTACTCTCGCCTGACTCATACCAACACAATTGAGTCCTACATCTTCTCCCATACAAAGCCTCATAGGGCGCCATTCCAATACTAGCATGAAAACTATTATTGTATGTGAACTTAATAAATGGTAAATGGCTATCCCAAGATCCTCTATGATCGAACACACAAGCCCTCAGTAAATCCTCTAAGGATTGGATAGTCCTTTCTGTCTAACCGTCCGTCTGTGGATGATATGCTGAACTCATCCTCAACTTAGTACCCAAACCCTCTTGCAAACTCTTCCAGAACCTCTATGTAAATCTCGGGTATCTATCCGACACAATACTTGAAGGTATACCATGCAAATTCACAACCTCTGTAATGTACATCTCGGCTAACTTCTGCATGGAATGATTAATCTTCATCGACAAGAAATAAGCCAACTTAGTTAATCTATCCACAATCACCCAAATCGAATCATTTCCCTTAGCAGCCTTCGGCAATCCTACTACAAAATCCATGGAAATACTATCCCATTTCCATTCTGGAATTCTCAATGGATGCATCATACCTAAAGGCTTTTGATGCTCAACCTTCGACTTCTGACAAGTCAAACACGCATAGACAAACTCCGCAACATCCTTCTTCATACCTGGCCACCAAAATAACTTTTTCAAATCATGGTACATCTTCATAGCACCGGGATGAATACTCATCCTACTTCGGTGTCCTTTTTCAAGTATACTCCTCTTAATATCTGGGACATCTGGGACACACACCCTGTCTCTGAACATCATCACACCATTCTCGTCAATTCAGAATTCTCCTCTGTCACCTTGGTTGATCAAATTCAACTGGTCCACTAACTTCAAGTCGGATTGTTGTCCCACTCTGATCTCTTCTAGAATACCACTAGTCAACTTCAGCATTCCCAACTTCACACTGTCAGGAGTCGCTTCACACACCAAACTCAAATCTCAGAATTGTTCAAGTAACTCCAACTCTTTCACCATAAGCACCGACATATGCAATGAATTTCTGCTCAATGCATCAGCCACTACATTCGCTTTACCAGGATGGTAATTCAGATCGAAGTCATAATCCTTCAACAATTCCAACCACCTTCTCTGCCTCATATTTAACTCTTTCTGATTAAACAGGTACTTCAAGATCTTATGATCGCTGGACACTTCGAATTTAGAGCCAAACAGATATTGTCTCCAAATTTTCAACACAAACACCACAGCGGCCAATTCCAAGTCATGTGTAGGATAATTCCTCTCATGAACTCACAATTGTCTCGAAGCATAGGCAACAACTTGTCCATTCTGCATCAATACTCCACCAAGACCCATCTTCGACACATCATAATACACTACAAAAGATTCATTCGGGTTAGGAAAAATTAACACTGGAGCAGTAGTCAGCCTCTTCTTCAATTCCACAAAACTCTCTTCACAAGCTACATCCCACACAAAAGCTTGAACCTTTCGAGTCAACTGAGTCAAAGGTAATGCCAACTTAGAAAAGCCCTTAATAAGCTTGCGGTAATAACCTGCCAATCCCAGAAAACTTCGTATCTCAGTAGCAGACTTTGGAGTCTCCCACTGTAATACAGCATCAATCTTCGAAGGATTACCATCAATTCCACCACTGGAAATCACATGGCCAAGGAAACTCACTTCCTTCAACCAGAACTCACACTTCGACAAATTTGCATACAACTTCTTCTCTTTTAATACTTGCAACACAGTCCTCAAATGCTCAGCATGCTCTTCTTCCAATTTAGAATATATCAAGATATCGTCGATGAACACCACCATAAACTTATCCAAATACTCATGAAAAATCTGATTCATATACTCCAAGAACACACCGGGTGCATTAGATACACCAAATGACATCACAGTGTATTCATAGTGTCCATACCTCGTCCTGAAAGCTGTCTTTGGAATATCATCAGGCTTAACTCGAATCTGATGATAACCCGACCTCAAATCAATCTTGCTGAACACACGGGCACCTACTAGCTGATCCATCAAATCATCGATTCTCGGTAGTGGATACTTATTCTTGATAGTCACTTTATTCAACTGCCGATAATCAACACACAACCTCATATTTTCATCCTTCTTCTTCATTAACAGAACAGGAGCACCCCACGGAGAAACACTTGGTCGGATAAACCTCTTCTCAAGTAGCTCTTCTAACTGTTTCTTCGATTCACTTAACTCAGAAGCTGACATCCGATAAGGAGTTATCGACACTGGACTTGTACCTGGCATTAAATCCACCGCAAACTCTACTTTATGTTCTATAGGCAAATCATTGATTTCGTCGGGAAACACCTTGGGAAATTCACAGACAACAGGCAACTCCACACCTGCAGCTTCACGGTCAATCTGTAACGATGCAAACATTGCAAACACTAGGGCTTCGTCTTCCAGAAGTTCGTCCACTTGCTTAGCAAACAAGAACATCAACTCCTCACCAAGCTCAGGAAACTCTACAGTCTTGTTATAACAATTGATATAAACACGGATGAACTCCAACTAGTTCACTCCAAAGATTACATCGATTTGGTGTAAGGGTGAGCACACCAAATCCATCACAAAACTCTTCTCAAAAATCGTCACATGACATCTCAAACACACAAAGGTAGTAGTAACATAACCATAAGCTGGCGTTTTTATTACCAAATTAGTATTCATATCACCAGATAACTTTAAACCCAATCTATTAGTACATTCAAGCGATATAAAAGAATGAGTAGCACCAGTATCAATAATAGCAACCAACTCAATATTATTAATAAAGCAAGTACCTCGAATCAGGTTGTTCTTCTCTGGCGCTTCTGTACCACTCAAAGCAAACACTCTACCACTGGTCTGAGCAGCAGTCGCAGTCTTCTTCAGCTTCTGACATTGAGTACTGATATGACCTTTCTCACCACAGTTGAAACAGGTTGGACCATCGTCCTTGCAGTTAGTAGCTCTATGTCCCTTCTTACCATATCTGTAGCACCTCACCACATTACTGGTGCACACATCAGCACGGTGGTCTTGCTCACCACACTTATAACACTTTCCAGAAGAGGGAGCCCCTCCCCCACTTGTCTTTTTCCCCTCTGAAGCCTTCTGATTCCCTTTGTTAGCTGAAGTCGTATAAGGTTTACCCCTATACTGCCTTTTCTTCTCACTCAACTTCTTGTAGTAAGCAGATCAAGCTCGACTATCCTCGTCGTAGATCCTACTCTTGTCAACCAACTCAGCAAACCTGCGAATCTGTTGGTATCTAATACCCTACTTGATCTCTAGTCTCAGCCTATTCTCGAACTTGAGACACTTGGACATCTCAGCATCAGCACGGTTGTAGTGAGGACAAAACTTTACCAGCATCTCAAACTTTGCAGCATACTCTGCCACAGTCATGTCTCCTTGCTTCAGTCCTCTGCCTCTTCTTCCAGCATATGCGTCCCAAACTGAACTTACTACGCATCAGTACACCCCATCACTTGGAAGATCTTCTCAATTGCCTTCAGCCACTTATGTGCACTTGCTAGGTCATGATTACCCACAAAAGTCGGTGGATTGTTCCTCTTGAACTCCCCCAAAGCACGAAACTCATCTGGAATTCCACCATTCGGATTGAGTTGCGCCACCACATTAGCAACTGATTCCAGAGCATCAGCAATAGCACAGTCATTTCTTCCAGCCATCCTGCACACCACCAACAAGGTTAGAAGAAACAAAACATCTATAGTGTACACACACTCGTCGACTACCAGGGGACTGACATCACGTAAAAAACCTAGCCGGACGGACCGACCTGCTCTGATACCACTATTGTAACACCCTTTTTCTACCAAACAAACAACACAATAACACGACAAAATAACAGAGTAACATCCCCAAAAAGGGCATCACATATCGTCACAAAACATCATAATAACCACTTATCCCGTCACATGGGTTTTTATCATCACAAATTACTTAAACACCACGCAGCGAAAAATCAAGTTTAAAACTAAAACACTTTTATAAATCAAAACTTCTCAAATAAAACTCATGAAAAACATCATGTCCATAAAACAAAAGAATGAAATCGTTCGACTCAAACGTCCCGACCCGATGTTACATATCAGAGCAAGACCATCTAAATCGACGGAGAATAAAAAAATGCTTCAAAACTAAATCTTCAAGCGCCAAGGAGCTAAACCTGATCACCTACACGTTACCCACGTGGAGGCAACATTCAAACAGGCAGGGTGAGTAATCACGAAATCAATATATAAGATATGCGTAAAAGATAAGGCACAAGTAACATCATCATCAATCACACACAATGTTAAAACACATCAATAACATCAATATAATGCAATGCCACATAGTATGCAATGACACGTCAGACTCATGCATGTGGTACCAACATCGTCAGAATCGATGGACACTGGGCCATCACCCTCAAAAGATCCCCACCAATAGAATCGATTCTACACAAGAACCGAAGCACGTCATAAAACACTTCAATCCACGCAATGGGATTGAAGCCACCAAAATGGACCGAAGTCCTACTATGCCATGAATGCATGATGCACAAACGTCATAATAAACATCGTCATAAAATCGTCATGGTTGCATCATCATTCATGAATTCATCATCAATTAAAACATCATAACATCACACCAAGTCGCACTCATCAAAATTCATCATTATAACTCACAATGCGTCATAGTTAGTTCATCACATAAAATTCCCGATTTTTATTCTATTCATCCTCATTACTAGATTACTAGTGTGTTATTATCTCGTCATAACCCTACGTCTCAAGGAAACCACGTTACAAGTGAAATCTAGGCTGAAATCGCAAGAACGGAACATTCTGCACACACCACTGTCCATGCGTGTATGGACCACCTTGATACGCGTATGGCCCAAATTACACGCCAATCCTTACCCTTAATGGCTAGCCCATACGCGTAAGGCATTTTTCTTTCTAATCCCATACGCGTAATGCATCACTCCTTACGCGTATTCCTTTCCTTCCTCAGTTTCCCATACGCGTATGGCCTTATGCTACGCGTATTGCCCAACTTCCTTACGCGTATGGTACGCGTATCAGTAGAGGGTCGTGCCAGTCCTTGGGGACAGGTGCGTACAATGCGCGTATCACCTTGGGAGTGTCCCCATTACGCGTATTGCCTTCTTCGTTACACGTATTGCCTTCTCCATTATGCATATCACCAGAGACTCCTCCAAAACTCATATTTCGCATCTGAACGCAAAATCCCTCTTCCTAGCACCTTCGATCTACCAGAAACAGCCTCAAATCATCTTCGATTAATCCCAGATCTACGTTATTCATCCTACTTCATCATCTACATCAATTATTCCTAATTACTAAGTCTGAATCTTGCTTAATATCAGGTTCGATTTACAGATCTGGTTACCCACAAGTTCGTCACAACATCAACAATTATTCACACAGATTCAACATCAGATACAACAATTTGCACATAGTTCATCACAGAATCGTACATATAAAAATCACAATTTTTGCATCACAGATCCACATGAATTCATCAGGAAAGGAAAACACATAACTACCTCTACCTTAAACCCATATCAAATACATTAACCCGGATTACCCCCATACCTCGTTTCCGGGGTTCTACGGTTGATTCATCGATCTAGCCTCCTTTCCTCAGCTCTCTAATCACTCCTTAGGGTTGCAAAATACTGATCTCAAAAACCCTCTAATTCTTTTGTTAAACCTATGTGTTTGGGCCTTAATCTCTGTTTACCATGTTATCCTCCACTAATCCCCTCCACATTACCGTATTACCCTTAATTATCTCTTAATTATTTAATTAACAATAATAATAATAATAATAATAATCTAAATAATATTTTAGTTATTCAAATTATTTCAATACTATTATTAATAAAATAATCTAACTAATCTATTAAATCTAAGGCCTCAAGGTTCCCTTAACCCAAGGAACCCCACAAATCACATAATCCATCAACGTCACAAGGTCATCACAAAGCACCAAAACACGGCATAATCATATAATTAAATAAATAAATATTATAATTATTTGGGGCGTTACAGTGTACATTGTGGTACTTCATCTTGAGATTTACCAGGGAAGCTATTGCGCCCAGTGTTGCGGTGAAAGGCCTGCCCAAGATGCAATTGTAGACGCTTGTGCAGGGAACCACCAAGAATTGTAGATTAACCATATCGGTGTCCCTCCTTTGTCCTAAGGTAAGCATAAATTCAATGTAACCCCAATGTCAGGTCTTCGTGTCATTGAAAGCATGCAAATCAGACCTGTTATACGACAACAATATGTCTTTTCTCATCCGAATTTTTTTCAAAAAGTTCTGTGTATATGATGTCGCAAGAACTTTCATTGTTAATAAGGATCTTGGACACATTAAATTTTCCATGGAAAATTTTATTGCCATAGGAAATACCTCATTTGGATTCCACTTACTTTCTCGCTATCTAGAAATCTGAGGACACGTCTTTCCAGCTTCTTGGTTGAAGTAGCTATTTCTTCCTTGCAAACTTTCACCAACTCGACAATTCTTCTTGTAATGGTCTCTGTGGCATAGGCGTGTCGCGCCGCAAAAAGTACAAAGTCGCCACCGAACTTTATATATTCCAAATGAAAAGGGAAATATCAATAAAACCTTAAAAGAAAGAAGAAAATGGTCATCGCAACCAAATTCGAGTTTGTAAGTCGGTTATGCAAGGGGAAGGTATTAGCACCCCTCACATCCGTTGTACTCAACAGGAACCATTTTAATTGTTCTTACGCAAATGGGTGTTATTATCTAAAGGTTACTTGTGATCGGTTTTAATTAAGGGGAAAACTAAGTTTTTATTTAATATGCTCGCCAAGATTCTGAAATCCTATGCCTACATATTCTCATATTGAAATGAGAAAATTAGAGCTACGTAGTTTGTGGAGTAGAAAATAAGTGTTTGTTGACTGTTTTTATCGAACGATGTTAACGTTTGTGTTCTAGCAGTTAAATGTTGCTAGTATACTCGCGCATGATAGACTTAAGCATTTGTTTATATTGCGGTAGAATGGATGCACTTGGATCAAATTCTAGCAGTTAAACGTAGCTTCTATGTTCATGCATGGGAAGTTTAGGTGTAGTTTGTATTGGAATAGAATGGAAATAACATGTCCTTTGTGAAAAGCTTTTGAATTCCCTAAGGCGTAAAATTGAATTTGATTAGTTGTGATTGATTTTAGTCTAAAGACGGATGCTCAGATAGGGAGCTCTACGAGTGTGTCTGAACATTCGGGGAGAGAGAATCTACACCCTTCTCCTTTTTCTTTCTTTTATTATGAAAATGAACTTGATTTGAATTGTACTAAAGTTTATGAATGAAGGCAAATACTTTGAACAACTGGGTCATGCATCCTGTATCCAAATATATTCAGAATAAAGGTAGAAATACATCCCTCTTATTCTTCTCCATTTCTCAAGGCTTGTGGCACATAATTCAAATTGTATTTTAAGTGTTTTGAATTTATTTTGAGAAAAGATAAGTTTTAGCTTTTATTGGATAAGTTAAGGATATGATTAGAAGAAATGGATGAGATATCAAAGAATGAGAATGAGACTTGATGTTGTCATGTACTGATGGTCACCTATTTCTAGGGTTTTGAATGTGAAAGGAATTAGGATTGATTTAAGGGATCATGTGATGTGCTAGTCTTAACATCTAATTCCCATCAAGTGATAAAGGGACTTGTGATCACTTAATTGAATTAAAAAAACCTAAGAGAACGTGCAATTGTTGATCAAAAGAGTGGCTAAAAAGTCCTAAAGTCCTTAATATAATTAATTGATTAAATTATAATTTAATTAATTAAATAGATCAAGACAAATGGGATCATGCAAACAATTTTGGGTCAAGCTATGCACATCAAGAAGAAATCAACAAGCTACCATGAATTGTGAATTAAAGTAAAGAAAAGGAGAAAAATCAAGGTTAATGATATTCACCCTAATTTTTTTAATTAAGTTATAATGATAGAAAATTAGAAACAAAGCAACTTGTGTGTAGAATTAATTGGTGGGGTATGATATAGCAATATGTTCTAAACAAATGAGCCCAATTAATGTTCAAACAAATAATGGGAAAATGTTAAGATTTATGAGTGTGCACACAAGATTATTTTCTAGAACTCAATCCAATAACCAATTAACATTTGGCATATGGATAAGTTAACTAACATCAATAGGAAGAAAAAAAAGAAGAGGAATTTTGAGTAAGGGAATGAACATTCACGAACACCACATACTTGATTTCTAATTGTCTAAACATTCTATCCATTAATATTTAATCAAAAGCTACTAAATGGTTCGAATTATATAAAATAAAAAGGAACATAAGTAAAATGGATATGAGGTTTTTTATATTTAAAAAAATGATTAAAAGAGAAAATAGAAAAAGAAAAATAAGTAACAACATAAGTTATGTATTAGTAAAATTGTGAAACAAGTAGAATAATGAAAATGGTAATCTTCACACAACATGGTAACAAGTAGCGCTAATCTTCAGTACCATGATAATAAGTAGAAACCAAAATGCATTGAACATGAGAGTATACACTATGTGCAAGTAGCGATAATTTTTCAGACAACATGGCTAATAACACACAAGTAGGGATGTAAATGGATATCCATGGGGACGGATATTATGATATCCATATCCGTTCTGTTGGATAAATATGATATTCATATTCTTCTCATATCTATGTGGGTATCCGTTAAACGGGTAATCCGCGGGTTTTACGGTATCATTTACAGATATCCATGGATAATATTTTTTTTATAAAAAATTTTGTTTGAAATTTTTTTAACTTCTTTTAAAGACACAAAAAGTTATTATCACATAACATCCATATAATACGCTTTTAATTTAACAATAAAATCCCATCACACTAATTTTCTTCTTATTTAACAATAAAACATATTGTGATTTTGAGTTATGATAGAAGAGCAAACAACAGAGGAGTAGGAAGGGAGACATTGGTTTGACTGAGGAATGACGACACTGTTAGAACACGATTTGTTCATGACATATTTTCCTTGGATTTTGATGATAACAAAGTTGATCTGGAGTATTCGAACAGGTCCACGTAAGCTGGTCGTCAGATGGCAAGGTGCTCGGACGGATACTGGTCGTCAGGCGTGCAAGGTGTTCGGCTTGTGAATGAGGAGAGGAGGGGGTGTACCTGTAAGGCACTCCGACGCTCAAGTGAGAAAAGGTCAGAGAAAAGGGGCAAGTACAAAGTGTATTCTTAGGGTGAAAATGTGATACCTGACCCTCTCAAGCGAGAGGGTTTATATAGAGCCCCCAGCGCGTGGCCAACGGTCCTATTTTCGGGGCGAAATAACCGTTTTCCCCAAAGAATAGGTAACTGCCCAAACAAGCCGTTATGTCGGGCAGGGTGCCAGAAACTAGCCGTTGTGCCGGGCATAAGCGCAGTTCCGGGCATTTGTCCCTTGCTGTTCGGGCAGCGAGGAAGCCGTGCGTAACGGGCATAAAAGCTGGGGAGGACGTTTCATTCCTTGCCCGGTTGGAGGGGCAAAAATGTAGTTATTGCCCCTCTGTGGATTGGGCTTAGGCAATTTGGGCCGCTCTGGAGCAGAGGCAGATTGGGCCAATTCTAGCCATTGGTCCAGTCCAGAACAGGAGCCCCCCAAGTCGTTGCTCCCGAGCATGGGAGTGATGACTTAAGGACTGCTCGTCGCTCAGGGGAGCTAGCGCAGAGACGAGGATGATTGTCTCGAGGTGCTCGTGACCCTCTGTGTCCGTGATGTTCGTGGTCGTGACCCTATTGCCCGGTGTTCGGGGAGATAGAGCGTCAGACAGAATGGGAAACGTTGGGATGCCACATGTGCATCGAGCCCTGTGTAGCAGTTAATAGGTAATTATGGCTAGTGGGCAGTCATTATTGCCTACGGGCGCGTGTGTGCACGTGCCCCTCAGTATAAAAGGGGGAAGGTGGCCCCATTTTGCACTTTTTCCCTTCTGATTTCTCTTCGTCGTCATCAACGTTCTTGCCCGTCGCCGTCTTCAGAGCAACCGACCACCGTGCCAAGTTTCGAGCAGTCTCCCTCTTTTACTCAAACCAAGTAAGTTTTCTGATTTCCAGCTTTTTTTGCTTTCTCTTGTTGTTAGTGGTAGATTGCATGCAGCTAGGGTTAGTCTTAGGTGACAAAATAGGTAGGTTTTCGGCAAGTGTTGGTGGTGGGCGGTGGTTCTGCCCTTCTGCTGCCTCAAGCATCTCGCCGGAGTAGGTAACACGTTTGGTGAGCGTGGTGGTCCACGTCGTGGTTGCGAGTCGTGACCACCGCGTCTTATTACCTTCTGCTGGAATGATGAATTTTCCTGTAGAACGTTTCCAGTTTCCGGTGGGGCCATGCAGTTTCCGGTGGAGCTTCAAACGGAATCTGGGCACGAGCGCGGGGAGGTTCTTCGCAGGAAGATGGCATATCTCGGGCATCTCCTCACGGGGAGGTTTTTCGTTTGATGTTAGGGCTTAGGCCGGGGATGTTGTCCTTAGCCTTTTGCGCGCCCTTTCACTTGACTTGGCAGTGGAAGGGTGGATTTGATTTTCTATCGAATTCACTGTCTTTCTCTGCTTTTTCAGGTGATCGTAATGGCGACAGGGCCAGAGAGAGAGGTTATTTTAGACATTTTCGAGGAGGAGACTGGCTCCGAGGAGAATAGCAGCTCGACGTCCTCGAGTTCGGCGTCTTCGAGCTCGGAGGCATCGAGCTCCTCGAGCAGAGTTGAGGAGGAAGAAGAATTGGATGTTATGGAGGAAGATGTCAAGGGGTTCTTTCCGGAGGAGTGGGAGGTGGCCAAGCCTTCCGACCATATTTCTACGTTTGCACGGTCTACGGGGGACGCCTTTACAGAGGTGGGTCCAGAGGGGGATTGGAAAGTGCATTTTCCCACCTTGGACGAGCGGGTCTGTTCGGATGTCGGGGACTGTTTTACTATGTACGAGTATGCTTTTAAAGAGTTGGGGCTGAGGCTGCCTTTCACTGACTTCCAGCGGTCGATATTCGAGCATCTGAAACTGGCACCCTCTCAACTCCACCCTAATTCACTGGCCTTTATACGGGCTTTTGAGTTAGTGTGCGAGCATCTCAATCTGGGAACTACTCTCCCTCTGTTTTTTGCGGTTTTCCATCTTCAACGGCAGCTGGCGGGGAAAAAGTACGGATGGGTTTCCTTGAAGCAGCCCAAGAAGTTGTTTAAGCCGTTCTCGGAGTCAATCCGAATGTTTAAGGGATGGTACTTCATCGTTGAGCCAGTGTCTGAGGCAGCCCAGGATAGCACGTATACCTGGGAGATAGAGGTCGACGAGGACAGAGAAGAGATACTCAACGAGGAGGGGAAGTATGTCGGGGAGAGGGTGTATAAGTTCCCGATCCGCTGGGCACCTGACCATTTCTCCAAGAAGCCCGGCGCTTATGTTTTCGAGCCGAGCGAGCTACGTGGGCAGGACGCCGTGTCTTACGAGAGGCTGGTGAATTGGGTCAACTCTTTCAGTCTTGCCAGCTGCTGGACGAGCAAGGGCAACCCTATCTTCGAGGAGGATGGGAACCAGAGCGTTGAGCGCAGGTTCATCAATGTTAAGGCACTGCTGGAGTGCAAGACTCCCGCGGATGTCGAGAAGCTACTCGGTAGTCTTAGTTGTTTAGACTTTGTGTTATTTCCTTTCTCCGTAACTAACGTGCTCATTTTCATTTATGCAGGTGAGATGCCTCAAGCTCGTGATCGTGTGGTGAGGAACGCCATGGCGAGGGGTAAGGCTGGAGCGGCTCCCCCTAAGACCCAGACTGCTGCTGGTACTCGTGCTCCTTCCCTTGTTCAAACTGCTTCGGGGACCTCTTCTACGCCCTCTCCTGGTCCGCGGGACTCTCCACTGCCTTTGACCGGGCGGGCGAAACGACCACGGACGTTAGATTCTGTGGACCTGACTCGGGCGCCTTAGAAGGGGAAATTTGAGCTCCCCCCGTGCATCCTCGACAGGAGATTTTTTGAGGGCAACACCCTGGTCGTTCCTCGGGCGGAGTCTCTTAGCTTGGAGAGCATGGACCGGCCGAGCAAGAGGGCGCTGGTAGCCCAGGATGCCTCTGCCCTTGTGAGGATGCTGGAAATGGAGGCCGTTTATGCGGAAGGGGACATTGTGCTTGAGGTTGAACTTACTGCTGCCCGGGCTTCTGAGACGGCCTTGAAGGAGGAAGTCAAGGGTGCTCGTGAGGCAAGGAAGAAGGCCGAAGAGGAGACGCCCAAGCTGAAAGAGGAGGTCACCAAGCTGAAGGCGGAGAAAAAGGCTGCCGAGGATTTGAACAAAGAGCTGATGGCGGCCAGTGCCCCAGGTGCTGATGAACCGGATGAGATAAAAGTGTTGAAAACTAGGGCTGAGTTGGTCGCCAACATTCTGCAGGCCGAGGATGACGGTATCGTCGTGGCAGTGGAGTCCTTCGAAAGTGTCGTGGCCCAGTTGCGGGTGGTGAACCCTGGGCTTGAGATTTCGACCGAGGGTATCCACTACCTTGTGCGAGTGGAGGATGGTCGCATCGTCTTGCCCGTAGGCCTTGTTCTTGATACCCCCGAAGTTCAGACCGAGGACCAGCCCGTGGAGGAGCAGGGACCTGAGCCCGCGTCGACCGAGCATGCGGAATAATGAGGAGTTTTGGTGTTCTGATGTTGTTGTATTTTGTCTGGCCTGCGTGCCGTTGAGTTGTCTGTAATCTTATTTGATTTTGGGGGGGTGTGGCCCCCTTTTTTTATGTAATACACACATCTTTGGCCCTTGTGGCCTTTTTTACTTCATGCCCAATTATTTATACAATTTTTGTTTATATTGTTGTACTTTATATTAGTTGTGCATGTGTGACTGCCCGTCGGAGGGTGCGTCTGTTAACGGAGCTTTCTTTTGAGAGGTAGCTCGTCGTGTGTGGATTCGTCAGTGCGGAGAACTGGTCGAATAGTCGGGGAAGGTCCCGGCGAAGTTGCACATCTCAGGTCGCGATTGAGGCCTGAGGTCGCAGCGTGAACGTCCCATCGCAAGTTGGGGTTCTACCAATCATGGTACTTGGGCGAAGGCGATGCTCGGTTGAGGACCGCCGACGAGCAGAGCTCCGGCTCATTCACTTGAGCGGGATTCTACTTTGGGCGTATGCGTCGTTTGTACCTGGATCAGCATGATGACCGTTAGGTGTTCCTTTGATGCGAGGAAGCCTATAGTTACTTTAGTTATAGTATTGCTTAAGTTTTTCAGCGTTCCACAGTCGAGGGATTGCATCCTCATTGAGGTTTTCGAGGAAGTATGCACCATTCCCCATTTTGGCACAGACTCTGTATGGCCCTTCCCAGTTGGCTGCTAGTTTGCCTTCGCGAGAGTCCTTGTGGTTTCTTCGCAGGACATGGCTGCCCACATCGAACTCTCGTCGTAAGACTTTGGCGTTGTGCCTGATTGCTATTTTTTGCTTAAGAGATGCTTCGCGGAGGGCTGCTCCAGTTCGGATTTCCTCGACAAGGTCGAGCTCCTCTCTTATCGCTTCGTCATTCATTTCCTCGTCTAGAGGTGATTCGGTCCTCCTAGACGGTACATGGATTTCGATGGGTAAAACAGCCTCCGTGCCATATGCTAAGCGGAAAGGTGTTTCCCCGGTGGTGGACTGGGGAGTAGTGCGGTATGCCCATAAGACGCTGTGGAGCTCCTTGACCCAGGCTTTCTTTGTTTCATCCAATCTTCGCTTAAGGCCACGCAAAATGACACGATTGGCCGCTTCTGCCTGCCCGTTGGTCTGGGGATGTTCTACCGAAGCGAAATGTTGCTTTGTTCCGAGATGGGCGACAAAGTCTTGGAACTTCTTGTCCGTGAATTGCGTTCTATTGTCCGTGATAATTGCTTGGAGAATCCCAAAACGGGCAAGGATATTCCACTTGTAAAAGCGCAGAATGTTAAGTGCTGTTATCTTCGCTAATGCTTCTACTTCTATCCATTTTGTGAAATAATCTACGCCCACTATCAGGTATTTGTTTTGGCTGGACCCCGTCACGAAGGGTCCTAGGATGTCTAGGCCCCACCAGGCGAATGGCCACGGGGAGGTCATGCTCTTCAGTTCGTTAGGCAGAGTTAGGTGCATATCCCCGTGCCGTTGGCATTTGTCGCATTTCTTCACATGCTCCTTGGCGTCTTGCAGCATGGTTGACCAATAATACCCTGCCCGGAGGGCCTTGCGGGCAAGGGACCTTCCTCCCAGGTGTTGGGCGTTAATGCCTTTATGGATTTCTCATAATATGTGGGGGACAACCTCCTCCTCTATGCACTTGAGTAGTGGGATGGAGAAGCCCCGTCGGTAGAGTTTGTTTTCGAGGATGGCGTGCGAGCATGCTCTTCGTTTGATTATGCTAGCTTCCTTGGGGTCATCCGAAAGTTCGTCCCTGGTGAGGTAGTTGTACACGGGCGTTATCCAGCAATCGCTGTCCCCGATCACGTGCATGTATAGGGTCGAGGATCCCTTATCGATGCTGGACCGGGGAAGTATCTCTTGGATGACTGACCTATTTCCGCCTTTCCTCTTAGTGCTTGAGAGTTTGGACAAGACGTCTGCTCGTACATTGTGTTCGCGTGGAACATGTCTTACTTCTACCGTTCTGAACTTCGACATTTTTTCCTTGACTAGGGTGAGGTATTCGGAGAGACTGTCATTTTTGGCCTGATACTCCCCGGATATCTGGTGGGCTACGAGCTGAGAGTCAGTGCAGATGACGATTTCTTCAGCCCCTAAGTCTTCGGCTAGGCGCAATCCGGCGAGGAAGGCTTCATATTCGGCCTGGTTGTTCAACGTGGGAAAGGACAATGTGAGAGAAGCCTCGACTATGGTCCCTTCATCGTTCTCCAGAATTACTCCTGCCCCGCTGCCACTCGAGCTGGATGCTCCGTCCACATAGATGGTCCATCTGTTTGCTATGTGGGACGAGGGGTCTGAGAAGGTTACTTCCGCTACGAAATCGGCCAGGGCCTGAGCTTTAAGAGGTTTTCTGCATTCATACTGGACGTCGAATTCGGACAGTTCCAGTGACCATTTGAGCATTCGCCCGGCCATGTCTGGTCGTCCCAGTAATTGGTTGATGGGCTGATCCGTCCTTACCACGATCGTGTGGGCCAAGAAATAGTGTCTCAGTCGTCTGGAAGCGTTGACGAGGGCCAGTGCTACCTTCTCTATCTGCTGATATTGCAACTCCGCGTCCTGCAACGCTTTGCTCGTGAAGTATACTGGCTTTTGCCCGCCAAGATTCTCGTGAATGAGAATGGCGCTAACGGCCTCGGCAGTGACGGCGAGGTATAGGAACAAGACTTCCCCAGCGTCCGGCCGTTCTAATACTGGCGGTTTTGACAGAGCTTGCTTCAAGTGAAGGAGGGATGCTTCACATTCCTCGGTCCACTCAAACGCTGCTTCCTTTCGCAAGAGCTTGAAGAAAGGAAGGGCGTGTTGGGCGGACTTTGCAACGAAGCGGGACAACGAAGTAAGTACCCCGTTGAGGGACTGGATGTTCTTCTTAGACGTGGGCGTTGGGAACTCAGAGAATGCCCGACACTTGTCGGGGTTAGCTTCTATTCCTCGTTTCGTCAGGTAGAAACCAAGGAATTTACCTGCCCGTACGCCGAACATGCACTTCTCTGGGTTAAAACGCATTTGATACTTTCTGGTTTGCTCGAAAATTTTGCGAAGATGGGCGACATGATCTAGTTCCTCGTGGGACTTGACGATCATATTGTCCATGTATACTTCGAGCATGTCGCCTATTTCTCCTTGGAAGACTTTATTCATCATTCGTTGGTATGTGGCGTCGGCGTTCTTCAGCCCGAAGGGCATTACGTTGTAGTAATAGTTGCCCGATTCACTCATGAAGGCAATGTAAGTTTTATCGCTCGCGGCCATTGGTATTTGGTTGTAGCCCGAGTAGGCGTCGAGGAACGATAAAAGTTTAAAACCTGCTGAGTTATCTACGAGCTTATCTATATTGGGGAGGGAGTAGGCGTCCTTCGGACAGGCCTTGTTAACATCGGTATAATCAACGCACATCCTCCATTTGCCATTATTTTTTCTTACAAGTACAACATTTGAGAGCCATGTAGTGTATTTGGCCTCAGAAATAAACCTAGCTTCTAGAAGGTCTTTGACAGCTTTCTCTGCGGCTTCCATCTTCTCCGGGGACTGTTTCCTTCTGCGCTGGGCAACGACTTTGACGGCCGGATCAATTGTAAGCAGGTGGCAAGTGACGGAGGGGTCCAATCCTGGCATTTCAGCAGTGCTTCATGCGAACAAGTCTGCGTTCTCCCAGAGGCACGCTTTTAGTTGTCTCTTGGCCAGGTCGAGGAGGTCTGCTCCGATCTTCACTCCCCGTTTGGGGTCTTCCCCGAACGGAACAATCTCGAAGTTTCCATCTGGGATGGGGCGTAGGAGATGACCGCCATTGTCGGACTGGCTGCCCAAAGTCGTTGGTCCTTTGGCGTGATCTTCCTCGCTGAAGCGGCTGTCCAAGTCAATAGATTCGACCTGGGGGAGCGGTTTTGGCTGCTCGGAGCTGCTGGGCAGAGGGGGACGACCAGAAGTCCTCGGTCTTGCTGAGATGGTGCTTAGTCCTTTTGATGCTGCTTCAAAGCATCGACGGACAGCTTCAATATCGCCGTGGAGGGTAGCGACCATCCCTTCAGAAGTGTAGTATTTCATCTTGAGATGTACGGTGGAAGGCACTGCAATCAACTCTGCCAGGGCTGGCCTTCCCAAAATGCACTGGTATAGTGACGGGCATTCAATTACCATAAACTGTGTTTTAATTGCTCGGGTTGTCTTTCTTGAACCGAAGGTTACGATGAGCTCTACGTAACCCCGGGGCCTTGTCACTGCTCCGTTGAATCCCTACAGGTCGGATCCAACGTATGGAGTAAGGTGAGAGTCGTCCAGCTGCAGCGTTTCGAACAAGTGGTTGTACATTATGTCAACTGAACTGCCCTGGTCCACGAGTATTCTGCGAACGTCGAAGTTCGCCATCCTTGCCCGGATGAGCAGCGGGATGCTCGAGTTAGGTGCCCCACCGAGGAGCTCCTCTTTGTAGAAGGAAATAGGAGCGGATCCTTTGTGAGTGGTGTCCAGCGTGGTGACTTCGTTGGAGCTTTTGCTGATCAGTTGATCGAATCTCCTCTTGACTGAGCCGACTGTGATTTTGTTGAATCCACCACCAGAAATGACCATGGCTGACGGAAAGGCCTCCCACGGGCTGTGAGAAGCGAGGAACGTGGAGACGGGCAGACCACCGGGGATGTGGAAGTCCTCTGGCCGAGTTATGGACATAGCGACCTGTACGTTGGTGTCATCGGAGGGCGGAGTCTCTTCTGCAACCTTTTTGCTCTCCTGGGTTTCTTGCCGGGGAGCATCGTTCTTTTTCGCAAACTGCTTCAGGTGGCCATCGCGAATAAGGATCTCTATGGCATCTCTGAGGTGGATGCATTCTTCCGTCGTATGACCGTGACTCTTGTGGAAGCGGCAATACTTAGATTTGTCCACACCCGGTTTGGCCGGCAGCTGTTTGGGGAAACGGACTCCCGCCTGCTTGAATTCTGAGTTGGTACATTCGGACAAGATTTTCTCCCTCGAGGTAGTGAGGGGGGTATAATCATGGAACCGCCCAGAAGTTCCCTTCTGTTCGCGTGCATCGCGAGGCCGATCGTCGCGTCTTTTATCTCCTCGACGGGATGTCGAGGGTTCTTCAGCTCTGGATGACCAGGCACCTTCTTGGTTTCGAGAGGCCTGGACAGAGTGGGCAGCGACCTTTTCCTCGTATTGTATATGCGACTGGGCTTGGAGGAGAAGGGCGTTAAGGTTCCTCGGTGGATCGAGGCCGATGGCTTTCGCGAAGTCTGAGCCAGGACGTAATCCCTGCTCGAGCAGGAATTTCTTCATCTCGTCGGTCGTTGGCACTTCGACGGCCTCCTTGTTGAACCGCTCAATGTAGGCCCGAAGAGGCTCATCTCTTCCTTGTACGACGACTCTGAGGGACGCCTCGATCTTTGGATGGCGTCGTGATGCAGTAAAGTGGAGGGAGAAAATCCTCCCCAGCTGCCTCCAGGATGTAATGGATTCTTCTGGCAGCTATTTGTACCATGTCATTGCTCCCTTCCGGAGTGTGGTTGGGAACATGCGGCATTTGATGGCTCCTCGTACACCCCTGTAGTCCAAAAGAGCATCTATGTTTTCTATGTGCTCCTCTGGGTCAGTGGTTCCATCGTAAGTCCCTAGAGACGGAGGATTCTCTAGTCCTTTAGGGAGACGGGTGGTCAGGATCCTGCGGGACAACGGGTCGTGAGGCTCGTCATCGCTGTCCGAACTTGGAGTTAATGGTGACCGTTGTTTGCGCTCGCGGCGGCGGTCTCTGCGAGGTGAGGGTGAACGGGGCCGGTCGCGAGGTTTGACCGGTGGAGAACGCCTTTCCTGCCTCGTCCTCTTGTGTCTTGGTGGGGATCGATCTCGCGGGGAGATCTGGTCGCGCTTGCGAACGTGTTGTGATTCAGGCTCATGCCTCGTCATACGGTCTTCTCCGCGCCTAGGTGGCGGGCTTCTTGATTTCTGGTGTTTACTCTTCGGACAAGGGGATCTTGGAAGAGATGCTTCCTCGAGAGCTCCTATTCTCTCTCCTTGCTGCAAGATAAGGAGGTTTGTGCGGTTGACAGCTTCCAGAAGAGCTGCGACGGCCAGGTCGGCGCTGGGAGGGCCAGGAATTGGTCGTTCACTCGACGTCAGCTATTTGCCTCCTTGCTCAGTGGGAGGACGAGTTGGAGACGCAGTGGCCCTGTCTCGAAGGAAACGGGGATCAAAAAGTAACAAAGAACTGCCGTGAATGTCCATCTTGTTGACGGGAACGAGAACCGTAGCGTCAGCACCTTTTGCGGAGTTCTGAGCGGCCATATGTGGGCGGATCAAAGAAAGTATGTTTTGATCTTTCAGTTTCCAAGGAGGAAAGAAAGAAGGGGAGAACAATGAGTTCCCACAGACGGCGCCACTGATCCGGAGTATTCGAACAGGTCCACGTAAGCTGGTCATCAGATGGCAAGGTGCTCGGACGGATACTGGTCGTCAGGCATGCAAGGTGTTCAGCTTGTGAATGAGGAGAGGAGGGGGTGTACCTGCAAGGCACTCCGACGCTCAAGTGAGAAAAAGTCAGAGAAAAGGGGCAAGTACAAAGTGTATTCTTAGGGTGAAAATGTGATACCTGACCCTCTCAAGCGAGAGGGTTTATATAGAGCCCCCAGCGCGTGGCCAACGGTCCTATTTTTGGGGCGAAATAACCATTTTTCCCAAAGAATAGGTAACTGCCCAAACTAGCCGTTGTGCCGGGCATAAGCGCAGTTCCGGGCACCTGTCCCTTGCTGTTCGAGCAGCGAGGAAGCCGTGCATAACGGGCATAAAAGTCGGGGAGGACATTTCGTTCCTTGCCCGGTTGGAGGGGCAAAAATTTCGTTATTGCCCTTCTGTGGATTGGGCTTAGGCAATTTGGGCCGCTCTGGAGCAGAGGCGGATTGGGCCAATTCTAGCCATTGGCCCAGTTCAGAACAAAAGTATTGAAAGAATAATAGTTTATTTGATGTGTGATACATGTGTGCAGGTTCTTATACTTGTAAATATTATTATTAGAATCTGTTCTACATTAAGCACACTTTGAGAGTTACTGCATTGCTAGCTTCTGGTGGCAGAATCTGAAGAACACTTACTAAGTGATGTCTGCCAAAGACTCTGAAGGTGAAGACCTTAGCATCATAAGAAGTAATGTTATTGTATCTACAATTAGTGAGTGAAAATTGGCTTCTGGTATCATTCAGAGTTGGTGCTAAAGGTGAAGTTATCCGTATTGCAGAAAGCAAGTTGTATTGTCAAATCAATTTGTCAACTAGAGTCTACATATTGCAAGGCTAAAGAAAGGTTGAGATTCTTTATGGATATCTACTCTCAACAACTCTAATAGTACAGAATATCTCGAAGACTTAAAGGTTAAACATGTTACACATTGGATTAAGATCTTCCGGTGTATCTATCTTCAATGGCTCTTATACTATGGAGTAACAGCAAAGACTCTTGATCAAGTTACCTCCTCAATGGCTAGTTTCTAAAAAGGCTATAAATATGGCTGAAGGTTCAAACTGAATCTTTAACAAGGATCAACCAGAAAAAGGAGTAACAAGATCAAAAATTATCAACTCAATGTATATGCATATTTTTCTGATGTAGGTTTGTAAAAGCCTTAAGATTTCTTACACATTGTATATCTTAGAAATCTTAAGAGCTTTAGGTCTTTGTTATGGTGATTTCCCGTACCTCTGATACTTGTATCATGTACACCTTGTTCTCTATTCTGCTGAGCTTGTTCAGTAGTTTAGATAAAAGTCTTTTGTCATTGGGATACAAGCAAGGAAGTCTCGAGCCAATATGCTTGAGCCACATAAGTCTCTTGATATGTGCTTGAGTAGTGAAAGTCTTAATCAAGTGGATTGATTGAGCAGAAGTCTTGTATCATTGGGATACAATCAAGGAAGTTTCGAGCCAAGATGCTTGAGCCACGTAAGTTTCTTGCTAAGTGCTTGAGCAGTGAAAGTCTTAATCAAGTAGATTGATTAAGCAGGAAAGTCTTGAGCCAGTGTGGCTTGAGCAGGATAGCTCGATTCATGGAAGTGTAGCAGTAAGTCTTGGCCAGGGGTAGTGCAAGTGGAGCCTCGTTTCATGGAACCATGGAGCAAAAGTTTTGGGTCTGAGGGGCTTGAGTAGGAATGGTCAGTACATGGAAGCATAAAAGTAAGTATTGGCCAAGGGTGGTGCAAGAAGAGGCACGTTTCATGGGACTTTGAGCAAAAGTCTTGGGTTTGAGGGCCTGATCAAAGAAGTTTTGGGTTCGTGGAACATGAGCTGGGAGTCTCGAGTGAGGAGCTTGAGAAGAAGTCGTGGATCTTGGGTCTGAGCAAGTGTAAAAGTCTTATGTAAAATGCATAAACGAATGTAATCATGTTTTGATTATAGTGAAAATATTTTGTGAAGCAAGGGGACTGGACTACTCTCAGTTTGGGGAAGAACCAGTATAAATCACAGTGTCTTCTGATATTATTTATTTGCTTCTGTTAACATTCCGCTGCTAAGAATTAACCAGAATTTGAACACCATTTTAGATTCTGAACTCTGATCAGATGCAAACTAAGAAAACGGAAAACACAATTCAACCCCCCTTCTTGTGTACTTTTCTCACCTTTAATTGGTATCAGAGTCTGGTTTGTGCATAACACTTAACAGTGGTGTAGATAATTATTCAATAAGAAAAGTATGTATATCAAAGACTTTCCTTCAAAAAGGAATCAAGTGCCACGTGAAAAATTTTATACTACTTTTCTTACCATATTGAAAAGGTGATTCCTCTGAAATTAAATTATGGAAAAGTAAAACATATTTTTAACTCATTGGTCTTGATAAAAGAGGTTCTGAAGGTCTATAAAATATTCTTGAAAAAGGTATTATTATAGAAGTAGATGTTGTAGAGATAATCTATTTGAAAGTCTCTATCACCAGCTAAGAAAAAGCTTATTGAATATCTTTAGAGGTAGTTGCATTCTGATAGGTTATCTATCTCACTTCTGAGTATGTCAACAATATTGATATGTTTGATGCTCGGACTATCTTTAAATCCTTGTGCTCAGATTTGTGGGAGTGAATTTTTTAAGCTTGTTTAGCTACAGTACATCTGATCTTTCAAGCAAAATTTGAGAGGATTTGTTTAGATTCAAACCTGAGGTCACAATTATTCAAGGAGTTATACAATTTGAATTTATTGTGGTCTGTTGGTTAAGAAAAGAAATGAAATTAGGTGATGAAAAGCTATTTAACAGATCACCTTACCTAAATCTTGGTTCTTTGAAGTGTCTGATGATAAAGAACTTATATTTCTTGTTAAAAGTACTTCTTAATCAGCTGGATAGGTTGTAGTAACTGTTGATAGAAGGGTAACTTTAGAAGCTTTTGAAATAATTGTATTTCAACTTATTTCCTAGACCTGGAAGCAAGGAGAAACACTACCAGGACCTAATGTCAGTTAATCTTCACTGCATATTCTTTTGAAGATGACATTATTGTAGGATTCAGATAAAAGAGTAATTTGGCTCTGCCAGTCATTACTGCTTCTAAAGAAGCATCTGAGTCCTGAAATAAAAATCAAGTATTAAGAGAAAGAGATTATGCCAAATCTATCTTTCTTCAATATTTGATAATAAGGAGTAAATTATTTAAGGTAATATCTTAAGAGACTCCATTGCTCCTTGATTGAGGGTCGTCATGGAATTTGTATTAAAGGAAAAATCTATGAGAAACCTTTGATTTTTCTTTGTGTTCTGCAGGCAATTAGATGATGGTGCTTAAATTTGTTTTATGACATTCTCTGATAGCTAAGATCATCTGGTTCTTTGCTTATCAAAGATCTCATTGTCTTGAGTCAAAACAATGAAATTAATGATTCTGCTGAGAACAAGATCTTGTTCATATTATGGTTTATTCTAGACTAAAACTCTAGAATGAATCATGGTACTTCTATCAGAATGTGGCATAAGGTGAAGGAAAGCCTGTCTGAACATTTATGAATGGTCTCGTAGAAATATGAGTGTCATGATTTAAATTTATTTGCTGCAGATATCAAAGAAAGGAGTAGAGGCATCTTTCATGGCATTCATCAAAGATTGTTTACAACACTTTATGGAAGAAGAGCCCACAACCCAGACTCAAGTTCTAGAGGTACTGAGTTTGATGAGAGTAGTGGAGTCATTGGTTTAACAGCCATTGAATCAGAATCCACTCAAAGTGGTGTTCAGATTCTATGGTCAAGTCTGAATACTGATACGTATCTGACATAGAAAATAACAAAAAAAGGGCATGCTTATTCTTTTCTGTCTTATCTTTTGATTCAATGAGATATGTGTGTAGGTGTTAATACAAAGTTTCTGTTAGATTTCTAGTGAAGCTCCTTTGAAAGGATCTTTAGAAATATTTAAGAAGAAACTTTGTTGTATTTACCTATATTGAATATTTCATTAAGCTAGATGATGACCATATTTATGGAAACATTTTCCTCACTTTTTATGATATTGTTACTGTTTGTTAGATGTCAAAGGAAATAATTCAATATTCATCTATCACTCATGACTCTTATTTCAAGAGGAAGTGTTTGCTCTGAATAGAATCTTAGAGACTTATGACTAACAAAAGATATCTCTCTTTCTCAGTCTAGTTCTACTAGACTCTAATGAATGATAGCTTCTGAAAGTGGCCAGATTCTGAGATTCAGAAGAGGATTCTTTACTTCTGATAAAGCAGTTTAATTAAAAAGTTGTTCAAAGACTTTTATAATACTTAAATTTTCATACAGGTGAAATTCATCTAGTGGATTCAAGAAATCTGCTAGATAAGAACCTTTGGGTAATGATGTTTTCTTTTGGATACTTATTGTCACCATCCCCTGTTTTGTGAAACATCATTTTGTCCTTCTTCTGACAAGATTATTATTCTTTTAGGAATCTTGCTCAGTTCTCTTTATTTTTATTTTCTCTATGGTTGTGTGTTGATCAAGCCAAACTTGAGATGCGTTTCCTAGTCAATTCTTCTTTTAATCAACTGGTAGTCATCAATAAAAAGTTTGTGGATTTTGATGAGTTATTTAAGTTAGGCTTTAATTTCTGGAAAACTGTGTATGAACAAGGATGGAATGGATACTTTGAGATGCTCTTTGGTTTCACTTATTCAGATCTTGTCAAAGAGTTTTGGATTAATGTTGCTTCCATTGTTGAGCTGAATTTTGAGTGCACTACTACGTAAAAACCAATTAACAACGGTTGGGAAAGGTATATAATGACGTTGACGCAGACGTTGTTATGTAGAGTGTCGTTGTAAAATGATACTTATAATCACGACCTATTAACTATTGTAATAACCTGGAAACAGCGTGCCCTATCACAACGGTTATTCAAACGAACCTTTGTGATAAATATAATGGTCTTTGGTTCAATTCCCAGCTGCGCCGTTTTGATATTTATTTTTTACTGTGCAGCGCGCGAGATATTATAAAGGTTAAATTATATAACCGTCGTTATATATTCTGCAGACACAAATATACAACCACGACTAGGTTTTATAACCGCTGTCAAAACTTCCCATATTTTAAATATGCATTTCTCAGCAATTCAAATTCATCCCATTTTTTAACCTGTAACCATTTTAACTATAACAGATAAGGTATACATGCATAAAGAGCATAAAATACAGCTAACATTGTTCATTGACCAAAGCCAAAATTTCTTCCTATTATTAATTCTGTAAGTATTGTAACTATTATAACCATATTTACACCAAACACTATATTCATGTCATCAATACAGAAAAGTGTTATTTACATCATCTCTACAGAAAAGTGTTATTCACATCATCAATTAGCAGGACCCTTAAAAACATTTTGGATATACGCCCAATGTTTACGAAGATCTACAAAGTCCTCAACGGAGAATGGGGTTTCGTCGTTAAACATCTACATAAGAAAGAGCCAATAACATGTATGATAATAATTCAATAGTCAACTTATATATTAATATATGTAAGCATTTTATGACATGTATACCTTATCCCGTGAATCAACAATGTCGGCAAGGACAATGTTTAACATGTGTTTCATGACATAATAACCACACTCTTAAGTCCCGGGTTGTTTCCTTATCTACAAATTTAAGCAAAAATGACATGAATACAACCACACATGAATGTAAATGAAAGAAACATGTAATCGGGCCACTTGCTTTAGGACAAATCCATGTGGGCTTTCTTCTAACATTGTTCATCATATTCACTTGCTCCATAACATTGTATATTGAATTTGAATTAAACATATTACATGATAAACTAATTACAATGTCAAAGAAAATTAATTAAGCATACACTTACGAATTAATTGTATGTTTCATTTTCTTTTCCAGTGGATCATGCAAGGAACACAGAAAAGTTATCGTATTCGTCCTAAATGATATGATGATCAATTGCCAATGGCCACTGAATAAATAAGAGCATATATATTAATGTTATTTGCTAAAACAAAACTAAATATAGAATACATAAACATTAATTCCAAAAATACTTACGAACAGAGAAATTGTGCTAAGTAACATTCTTTTCCTCCCTCATTTAAACGTGTTTTCAAGTACTCTCGGATATCTTTTGGTTTATTAAAAGCCCATCAAATAAAAAGCAGATCCAAGATTTCGTAAGTACTCGATTTATTCAACTCTATACAAACACGGTGAATGTACCTAAATGGTTAAAGAAAATGAATAAATTAGCGGTGATGTTCTATAAAGGATACTATTCTATAATGAAATGTATATTCAACTATATACTTACATGCACCAAACTTGCAATATCCTGACGTCCATCCACTTATACCCACTAAGAAAATCTCTTACATCTTCAGGACCGTAATAGAATAACTCCAAACGTGGACAATGTTCTAGTAGGAGAAGTTGCATATCATTTATCACCGCAACTTTCAAGTATAACGTTGTGATTTCATTTGGGTTAGGGTCCATTATATCATTGCGGTTATCCGCAGGGGGGATGGGCTTAACAATTACTTCCTTTTGTAGAAGCATGACATACAACACTTCTACATGGAGTTCAATCATCATCATCGTCACCATCAACATTACGGTGATCTTCATTTGTCCGTTGTTCAAGGTTTTAACTTAATCTCTACATCATAATATTAAATTAAAACATAAAACAAAAATAAGCACAATATATATCATGCAATTCTGATAAAACACTAACATCTCAAGTAAAGTACATACCGAATATAATTCTTGAAACCTTTCCATATCTTTCTCCCTTTTTTCCTTCTCCTCTTCTAACATTCTTCGTTGCTCTTCTAATTGCTTCTCAAAATTTTTAAGCTTTTGTCTTTGTGCAATAAATTACAGGCTTTCGGTACTTTTTCTTTGAGACCTAAAGAACGGCCTAAAGCCGACACCTTCTCTAACACCACAGACACGCCCATCATGCTCATCTGATCCGATAGCTTCTACTAATATGTCATGTCGTGCTTGTGGAACAAATGTGCCTTCACGGGCTGCCTCAACCAACTTATCCTACACAACATGAGAAACTTACATAAATTATTACCAACGCATTTAAATAACAAATAACATAAGCAAAACAAATCATACTTACAATTTTTCAGCAACTACTCTTGACGCCTCAGAGGTGTACTCTCCATATGGTCTTAATCAAGCAATCTTTCATTTCTCATGTCTTGAAGGTGGAGATGGGATACGATCGTCTCCTGTTTTTGATTGTTTTTCAAGCATGATTTTTTTCTCAAGTTTCCTATAACCCCCACACGAGACAATCTATGGGGGTACATGTTCTTGGCCTTATTGAGTATTCCGACTTCGCTTTTAACCAGTTATGAACATAGTGAAAAAAAATATATCATTATTATCTATAACTCATTAACATAACATTATCGGTTACATGAGAATAGTACTAATCTTGAATTCCTCAGAACGACGTATATCTGCAAACATTTTCCATTGCTTCTTCATTATAAAACTATATCGAATCCATGGATGAGCAAGACCGCTCTTAGGCCTCCTAATGTAGTCAGCAGTGAGATGTGCCTTAAATCCCCTCCAAGGAGTACCAGCATATGATATCCACTTTTTTTTCAAATTTGAGTCATCGGTAAACTCAAAATTCAACTACATTTAAATTAATTTATAAGTATGTATTAGAAATTATAGATATAGATATCGGCGATGTATGAAAATTATAGTATGTAATACCTTAACGTCAGTCGATATGCTTTCTTTGACGTTATCATCAACTTGTTTCCAATCATCAATCAATATATTGACCTTGCTACGTGCAAGGAACGAAACATAACTCTTAAAAGTAGAGTAATGTTCACAATCCACTACTCTGTACAACGAATCAAACTGGATAGGAATTTTTCACCTGATGAGTTCCGGACTGATGTGAATTGGGGCATCATTGTGACACCTCTTTGTGATCTTTTCTTTTGAGTTTCAGTTGTTTGAGTTTCATTGGCTAACCTCTCATTTGTTTGAGTTTCTTCGCTAGTTTCTGATGTAGAACTCGACAAGGTCGACATCTATGATCAAAAACAACAATAACAACAACAACAACAACAACAACAACAACAAGAACATGAACAACAAGAACATAAACATCAACCACAAAATAAAAAAATAACATCCATAACAATGGCAAATGAAGTTTATTGTATATGCATGGGAAAAATATTTTACGTACCCTAAACGTGATGACTAAGTAAATGATGTTGGTGTTGGTGATGGTGTTGCCTTCCTTCCTTATGGTGACACGGTGTTGTTGTTGTTTTCCTTCTAGACGGTAACATCTAGGTTGATCGTGACGGTCTTGTCAACTTGGTTGACGATGATGACGACAATGACAAATACACAGTAAAGGGTGAACGATGGTGTTTTGGATGAAATCGTGTAATGTTTCACAGTATTGAACATTAAGGTTTGGGTTGAAATTGTGTATTGTTTCATCTAGTTTCTATTTGCAATGGAAAAAAGGATACTGAAGAGACAAGCTAACTAGGAGTGTATAATATTATCAAGCTACCACAACGGCCAATACATGCAACCGTTATGATATTTTACCTTCATGGTGAAATTTCATAAAAAAAGAGGCAGAGTATTTACAATTAAAAATTTTAAATAAAAAACAAAATATATCACAACGGTTGTAATCACCAACTGTAGTCATAAACCTTTAAGTTTTTTATTTAAAAATAAATAAAAAAGAAAAAGCCCGACTTAACAATGGTGGAAGTCTCCAACCGTAGTCATAAACTTTTAAGTTTTTTATTTAAAAATAATTAAAAATGAAAAGGCGCGACTTAACAACGGTGGAAGTCTCCAACTGTAGTCATAAACTTTTAAGTTTTTTATTTAAAAATAATTAAAAATGAAAAGGCATGACTTAACAACGGTGGAACTCTTCAACTGTCGTCATAAACTTTTAAGTTTTTTATTTAAAAATAATTTAAAAAGAAAATGCGCCACTTAACATTAAAGGAATAACATATATGAGGGCCCTGAGGTTCGAACCCATGAAAGCTTGAAGGTATCACAACAGTTAGCTCCTTAACAGTTATTATATACAAATAATTTTTAATTAAAAAACAATAATATTATGATAGCGCCTTAGTTTAGAGATGTCACAACGGTGTAGGGAAGAAGCATGGTGACCATGGCGTTGTTGTTTACGCGTTTTGTAGTAGTGGTGTGCTATTCTTTCTAAAGTATTGGTGTTTCTATAATAGTAAACTCTAAAGAGATTGCTAATGTGATCAATTGTGAGGAAATTGGAGAAATCCTAGGAACTCTTGTTTGGGAACACTATCTTCCTACTTGGCGTATCTTTGTAGATCCATCTAATATATCAGTGGTCTCAAATCTTCGTCCCAATGTTGTTGTTTGGAGTCAGATTTTGAATTCAAACTTACTTCCTAAGGATAAGGATTTAGACCTTATGGACCCTATTGAAAAAGATCTGCTTCTACTTCTAAATTCATACCTGCAGATTGGTCTTCCTCAAGTTATGTTTGACTATTTGAAGAAGACTATTTCTTCCTTTCACAGGGGAAAGATTTCCTTCATTCCTTTTGGATGAGTTCTTTCAGAATTACTTGTTCACCAGGGAGTTATCATAAGTTTAGAGGCTGATTTGTCTAAAATCTAGAGAGACGAGCTTGAAGCTATCTATGAAAGATTATGATGTTAGATTTCTGCATAGTCATGCCTTGTAATTGTTATAACCTTTGTATTAAGTTATCTTATTAATAATTCAAAGTTTGTTCATGTTGTTGTTCAGTTAACTATTGATTATATTTATTTATAGTTGTTCAAGAGAATCAAAAGTAATGGGAGTAAGAATTAATGCTTGCAACTTTTATCATTAATAAGAAGGATGGGATTACAAATTATTTAGACATTATAGTTTGTTGGATTGGCCCTAAGGTGCTCCCTAGGATCATCTGAAATGTCCAGATTATCTAAGTAATCTTGCCATTATTCCTTGGCAAATTCTAAAGCCTCATTTCTCAGTTGATTTCTGCGTCTAGATCTAGTAGATCTTCTTGTTCTGTGTGTCTTCACAAAGGATGCTGAAGAGGTGAGAGCTTCTGAAGTCATATGCTTGTTAGTAGATCCTTCAGCTGCTGCTTTGCTTTCACTTGCCTGAGTTGTTGTATTTAGTATGGCTGTCTTTTTGAAATCTCTCTTTGGAACCTATATTTGCTTCTGTTTGTACATCTTGGTGTTTTGAAAATTAAGTGATTATGAAAGTAAACTTGCTAAGAGTTCTTATATATGCGTGTTACATACATTGTTCCAAGTGTCTATTGTTTTTATATTGATTAAGTCTTATCAATATCTTAAATGATATATCTTGGAAATGTTATCTAACAGTCTAACGTATTAAAGATTTTTTAACAGCTATGAATTTTATACTTGACTTGTTTAACTATCGTTTATGGTGTCAGTTTTACTTCATTAATGTCTTTCAGTAAATCTAAAGGAAGTCATTGAAAGTATGTTGCACGCAATAAACAAAATTTGGTAAAAAAGAAACTTTTTCATTAATTGATGTCGAGGATTACAAAACATTGACTCATAAGGAATTGCTAATGCTTAGTATAGGTCCCTATCTAAGTCATCTTGAGCCTTATAACGAAAACAGTTGTCATAGCCTATGTCTAGCTCATCTTCATCAATGTCTTCATCTTCTGCCTCTGGGATTAGACGGTAGAATAACTTGTTGGACCATCTTCTCTTCTTTGATCTCTTCGTTATCTTTCTTCTGGGCTTCATCACAGTTTCTGATGAACATACTCCTATAGTTTGTGTTGGAGCTGCTGACGTTGCTTCTTCAGAAGTGAGTTTTGTAGAGGGCAAAGGCCCAGTGGTAGATGTTTCATAAACAACTCGTTTCTGAACGTCTTGGACATCTTGTCTCGTATAGCTCTGGGAGATTTATGTTACCACAGAAGTCTTATGACTCTCAGCTGATACTTCCATGATTCTGATGGATGTTGATGAAAATGAACTAGGTTTGGACTACTTTTATAATGACTTTTGAGCAACTTAAACGTCTAATTTAATCCTGCTTGATTCTTGAAACAGTAACGACCACTAAAAAGTTATGGCGTGCACTATATAATCCTTAATGACCCCATGTTAATTGATCATTTTTCAATTCCTTGGAAACTGATCCTGTAGTGATGATCTGTGATGCATTTATGACTGTAATTCTTTTCTTCTTCTTTTTTTATTTTTCTTTTTTATGTGACAAAAAGGGGAGAAATGATGGTAAGTATTTAATTAGAAACTGAACCCATTGAGTACCTATTCAGTGGTACATATTGGTCATTTATATTTTTGTTTTTATGGTTATCTTGCCTGAGCGACACATTTTAACTTTCTTATACATAGAACTAAGGAGGAGCTTAGAAACCTCAGTTTTAGCCTATCAAACTCAGAAGGAGCTTACAAACCTCGTATTCTGATGTTGCCAAAGGAAGTTAAAATATTTTTTTTGGTTTTCTTAAATATGGAACTAAGGGGGAGCTTACAAACCTCAATCTTGGAAATGTTATACTCTGGGGGAGCTTACAAACCTCAGACTCTGATGTTACTAAGAAAATTGAATTAATTTTTCTTGAGAGTAGTACCTAGTATGTTGTCTACAGAACTATGCTTTGAACTATTAGACTCAGGGGGAGCTTACAAACCGCGTACCCAGATGTTGCAAAGAAAAATTATAACTGCCCAACATGGTCCTTTAAATACTTGAGTTTGTCACCATAAAAAAGGGAAGATTGTTAGAACAAGATTTGTTCATGACATATTTTCCTTGGGTTTTGATGATAACAAGGTATTGAAAGAACAATGATTTATTTGATGTATGATACATGTGTGCAGGTACTTATACTTGTAAGTATTATTATTAGAATCTGTTCTAAATTAAGTATACTTTGAGAGTTGTTGCATTGCTAGCTTCTGGTGGCAGAATATGAAGAACACTTACTAAGTGATGTCTGGCGAAGTCTCTGAAGCTGAAGGCCTCAACATTAGAAGAAGCAACATTATTTTCTCTACACTTAGTGAATGCAAATTGGCTTTTGGTACCATTCAGAGTTGGTGATAAAGCTGAAGTTGTCTGTACTGCAGAAAGCAAGTTGTAGTATCAAATCAGTTTGTCAGCTAAAGTCTACAGATTGCAAGGCTCAAAAAAGGCTGAGATGCTTTATGGATATCTACTCTCAACGACTCTAATAGTATAGAATCTCTTGAAGACTCAAAGGTTAAACATGTTACACATTGGGTTAAGATCTTCTGGTGTATTTATCTTCAATGACTCTTCAACTATGGAGTAACAACAAAGACTCTTGATCAAGTTACCTCCTCAACGGCTAATTTCTGAAAAGGCTATAAATATGGTAGAAGGTTCAAACTGAATCTTTAACAAGGATTAACCAGAAGAAGGAGTAACAAGATCAACAATTATAAACTCAACGTATATGCAGATTTTTTTGATGTAGGTTGTATTTGTAAAAGCCTTAAGATTTCTTACACACTGTATATCTTAGAAATCTTAAAAGCTTTAGGTATTTGTTATGGTGATTTCCCGTACCTTTAATATTTGTATCATGTACACCTTGTTCTATATTCTGCTGAACTTGTTCAACATTTTAGATAAAATTCTTGTTTCATTGGGATACAAGCAAGGAAGTCTCGAGCCAAGATGTTTGAGCCATGTAAATCTCTTGTTATGTGCTTTAGTAGTGAAAGTCTTAATCAAGTAGATTGATTGAGCAGAAGTCTTATATCATTGGGATACAAGCAAGGAAGTCCCGAGCCAAGATTCTTGAGCCACGTAAGTCTCTTGCTATGTGCTTGAGCAGTAAAAGTCTTAATCAAGTAGATTAATTGAGCAGGAAAGTCCAATATGGCTTGAGCAGGATAGCTCAGTTCATGGAAGCATAGCAGTAAGTCTTGTCCAGCAGTGGTGCAAGCGGAGGTTCGTTTCATGGAACCTTGGAGAAGAAGTCTTGGGCCTGAGGGGCTTGAGCAGGAATGCTCAGTACATGGAAGCGTAGCAGTAAGTCTTGGCTAAGGGTTGTGCAAGTGGAGGGTCGTTTGATGGGACTTGAAGCAGAGGTCTTGGGTCTGAGGGCCTGAGCAAGGAAGTCTTGGGTTTGTGGAACCTGAGCAGGAAGTCTCAAGTGAGGAGCTTGAGCAGAAGTCTTGGACCTTGGGTCTGAGCAAGTGTAAAAGTCTTATGGAAAATGCAGAAGCGATTGTAATCATGTTTTGATTATTGTGAAAGTCTCTTGTGAAGCAAGGGGACTGGACTACTCTTAGTTAGGGGAGGAACCAATATAAATCTTTGTGCCTTTTGCTATTATTTATTTGCTTCAATTAACATTCCGCTGCTAAAAATTAACCAGAATCTGAACACCGGTTTAGATTATGAACTCTGATCAGATGCAAACTAAGAAAACGGAAAACACAATTCAACCCCCCTTCTTGTGTACTTTTCTCACCTTCAGACACTAGTTGGTTTGACTGTAAAATTGTTGAAGTAAGGTATGAAGTATTGAAGAGTTTAAATATGAAATTACTGATAGAATTTGAATGAAATGTGAAAGGTTTTCTTCAAAGAAATTTTCAAAAGAAAGAAAGAAATATAAGAAGACTATTTTTTTTAGAAGATGAAAAGATAAGGTATAATAAACTAATGATATTTAAATGATTTTTATGATTTATTAACGGATATGGATATCTGCGGGCTTGGATATCATTAAACCGTACCCATATCCATCAACAAATGGGTATTTAAATATCCATTTATTTTATCCTTGGATATATATTAAACTACCCGCCTCATATCCGTGATTGTACGATTTTTTTTGCCATCCCTACACACATGCTCACTCAGCGTCGTAACACTAACATCACTCGTGTTGCCACATCATACATCAAATTCCAATTCAAAGAAAACATTAAATTGTCCCTTAAATGAAAAATGATTGGTATGAATTATGTATTTTAAGAACCAATTTCATGTTCTTGTAAGGGCTAATTCAATAGCGGGAATTGACGGTTCAGAATTGGTATCTGGTTTCGTTATGGAATTGATTTGAATTTGGCTTACGTTTTTGCATTTTTTTATAGTTTTGACATAATTACGGATTATGTTGTTGTTTGATTATGGTTCGATTTTGGTATAAGTTTTGACTTAAATTAAAACTACAACAAGCATATCACATCAAAGAATAAAAGTGGATGAAAGATTACCAGTAAAAGTGAAGAAAAATATGGAATTCACTATTGCATGCAAGGTTCTAGGTAAAATACCTTAACCAATTCGGAAGCGGTAATGCGGAAAAGAGAGGTGAAATATCTTACCGACGAATCGGAGGTTTTCCCCGGTTAGTGTTTAGAATTGCCGACGAATTTTTCAACGAGAAGCCCGAAAAACTTCAAAGTAAGCTCTTTTTTGCTATTAACTTCCAAGCTCTTGATGAACATATGATTATGGATGATAATGATTATTCTTGAATGGAAATCCTTGGTGAATAATATTTGAATATTGATGATGAATGTAGAAGCTTTGATGATTGTAGAAACTTAGTGATTGCTTAAATTGTTGAAACTTGATTGTTGAATATTGAATGATGAAAATGAAATTTGATTGATGAGTTCAAGCTTGATGTTGAATCTTGAATGATGAAAATGAAATTTGATTGTTGAAACTTGATTGATGAAAATGAAATTTGATTGTTGAAACTTGATTGTGGCTAAGTTCCACCAAATTTAGAACTTCAATGTGAAATTCTAAATGGTGAGAAATTGAACTTTGGTGGTGGTGGGGAATTTTGACATAATAACTTTAATATGAATTCATGGTTGAAAAATAATGAAAAATAGTAGGGTTTTTTTATAGTTTTTTCAAAGGGAGAGGGTAACTATGGATAGAATGATACTAGCCCTAGGATCACTATCCTAGGGAGAGTCTTATCAAGGGTTGAGAATGCTCCCCCAAAATGATAGTTGGAATTTGTGTTTGTTTAGTGAGAATTAGTTAGGTTTTGTGTTAGTTTGGAAGTTAATAGTTGGTTAAACATTAATTTGACCTAGGTAGTTTAAGTGTAATGAAGTAGTTGAGGGTTTTGTGAGGAATGAGGTAGTTAGAGGTAGAAGTGTTGGAATTTTGAAGAAGTGCCAAGTTAGGATGTAAGACAAAAGGTCATTGGTGATTATGCATGAAGCCTGTAATTTTTGAATGCTTTTGCCTTTGATTTTTTGCCACTTTTGCCATGAAATTTTGGTGAATTATCTCATGACTTTAAGTGCTTTTGAGAAGTGATTTTGCGTTGAAAAAGTGCACTTTTGAATGGTGTAAATTTATGGATCAAATTCTGAATTTTTGGGCATGAATCATGTTGAAAAATGTTGAAAAAACAAGTATTGAATTTAATGAATAATGCAAAATTTTCCTTTTGTTTCTTGAGTTTTTTTATGAATTTTCCATGATTTTGTGATGATTTTACTTCAAGATATGAATGTCTAACTTGGTGTACCTTCTTCCTTGTAGCAAAGTGAGCATTGTGGTGGAAGAATGAACTTGAAGCAACATTGGAAAGTGAAGAACAAGCCATAGAAGTAAAGCTTGATGGAGGATAGAATGTTGGAAATTACCATTTGGAACAAAATCATGACATAAGTCATTTTTGATGAATAATGATGAATCCTTTGATCAAATGCTTGAAGAATAGGTCTAAAAAAAATTCAGGAGTCAAAATCGAGTTAATGGTCAACAGTTGACCAAAAAGTCAATTGTACCAAAAAGATGTAGTTTTTTTTACCCTATTTCCTTGTAATCCATTCTTTTGATTTGTATATCAAGCAATATGAATTGTACCATGAATTTCCAATAAATGAATGAAATCTTATTTTTATTCCAACTTTACCCTTTTCTTTGAATTCAAGCAAACTTCCAAATTAAGTAAATAATTCTAATTCATCTGCTAACCATGAATCTCGAATAAAGAGATGATCCACACCACAAGTAATATGGGAAATAAACCCAAATAATCCTCAAATAGTATCTGCCTCAAAAATCCACTTAAACTTATTAAATCCATTATTACCAAACCTTTGTCCCACTGACGAATTATGCGAAATGTGATGAAGGAAATGCTAAAATGAATGACCTAATTGGATAATTTGATAACCATGCATGCAGACAATTTAAGCATGAGCCAGATGGAGATGAAAATATGTAGGAAATATTTTGGGGTATGACAACGTGATGTATTAACGTTTTCCCTTTCAGTCTTCCTTTTCTTCATTGTTGTTGTCCCCTTTTCCCTTGGCTCCAGCTACTGCTTCAATAACTTTCTTTGAGAAGGAATTTTCTCTACGAGGAAATTATTCCTTTTTTGGCTGCTCTTTTCGGCCTCTAGTCCCCTTCTTTCTTTCTCGGGTGTACTCGGTGAGACACCCCTTTTGACTAGCTCTTCAATGGTGGTTTTAGATGAAAGAAATCATTAGGATTATGGCCATGACTTTTGTTGAAAAGAAAATACTTGAAATTATATATCCTTGAGGATTGTTGAAATACAAATAGAGTTCGGGTTTTGTGTTATCGTTCCACAGAGATTGTTCGTGATATTACCGCCGTTCTACAGTCTTAACGTTTCAAACTTTAAAGTAACAAGGGGTTTTAGGTTGGTTTCGTAGCGTTTGCATTCAAATTTAATTAAAAGTGGTAAAGAGATTGTTTTAACGGTTTTTAAAAGTATGTCAAGATTAGGGTTCGACAAACCACTTTGCACGTATATAATCGATAAGCTAATGAACTCAGTTAAATGATAAATACAATCACATATCCTCCCAATATGTTTATTTCTAACACATATTGTGAGTTTTACCATTTTGATCCTTTGTTGATTTCTCACACAAACTATCAAAATGACAACATTAAAGTTCAATATTTGGTGAACATCAACACACATTACTATCTCTAGCTAATGGACATTAATGGATGAAAAACCTAGGTAAAAAGTAGGAACACATTTCTAAATCATGATCCAACACAAAGAATAAACAAAATAAGCAAAGTTTTTCATCATACATTCATCATCCAAGAGTTCATAACCTAGAATCAATCCATATACATACAAATGAGAGGTTTACCTACCAT
Source organism: Lathyrus tuberosus (assembly GCA_022829125.1). Taxonomy (NCBI): domain Eukaryota; kingdom Viridiplantae; phylum Streptophyta; class Magnoliopsida; order Fabales; family Fabaceae; genus Lathyrus; species Lathyrus tuberosus. Next base: position 732,402 of record JALAZF010000810.1, read on the forward strand.
CTAACCTTGACATAAGAGAGAAATTAGCTACACATCTTCATGGTAGCTTGAGCAACAAGTAATGGACAAAGTTTTTGGAGCATCAATCTTCAAGAACCAAAGATTGAAGCATAAAAACTAAGAAAGCAAGAAAATGGGTTTTTAATGGAGTTTTCTCTCCAAAAATATCTAAGGTACAAAGTGAAAGATCAAAAGTAGTAGGGTGTACTTCCAAAATGATACAAACATAAGCCTAAATAGAAGTTCAGCCCAGAAAGGAGTGTTGGGCGGTGAGAAATTGTGTTGGGCGAAGCCCACCTTTCATCCCACGTGACAGCAACAGTGCCAAAAGTGGCAAAGATATTTTACAAAAAGCGTCGGGCGAAAGGATGAGAGCGTCGGGCGATGCAAAAAGTGTCGGGCCAAATCAGGAGGTGCAGCAATGTCAACTTTCTGGAACTTGGCTGGAAAATTGGAGAAAACATGGGATGAGGCATCGCCCCAGAAACATAACTTAAAATTTTCACCAATTCCAAATCCGGTCGTAACGATTCGCGATCAAAATACCAGAGTTTCTGCAAAAAGTAGTAAACACATCAAAGCACCATATATTCACAAAAAATGCAAGTCTTGCTTAAATAATAAGTCGTTTCCCGAGTAAAGCAATTAAAAGAGCTTAAAAGGTGTCAAAATAAACTATGAAAATAAACACATTTTCACACCTAACAACTCTCCCCAACTTGCATCTTTGTTTGTCCTCAAACAAAAGTAAGTGTTAATCAAACACAAACAAGATTTCCAAATACCAAATTACCCGAAACCATAAATGGTTCAAACTCGAAAGATGCACGCGCAAAATTTTTCAAAATATACAAAGGATCAAAACATGAATATGACTTCATCCTAATCATAAAATCATACAATGCAACACAAAGTATCCTCAAGTTTGAAACGAATCACCTAACTTATTCAAATGAGCCTAGCTCAATAAAGACAAAGGACAAAACAAACTCAAAGCAACAGTGCCACATCCAAAACAATTAATGCACTCATCTCACAATTAATCAAGCAAAAATGGAAACAATGATCACAAAAGGACTTTTATAGGTTGAAACTTGGCCGGGTTAATAAATAAGGGACATATGTACACGGCTGTTGCACCCCAAATTTTACCCTCATTTTTCTGCTAGTTGCTGTTTTATTATATTTCTCTATGTTTAATTTAATAATTATCCTAGTTTTTTTATTTTATTTTATTTAGTTTAAATTCAATGTGGCCTTTTTATTTCATTTATATTTAAGTTGTTTAACCTTAGTATAACTTAATTTTGGTAATTAATTTAGATAATTAGATTAATTATTTCTTTTTGTTTTTTTCTAATTTTAATTTAGAACTTTAATTAGGTTATTATTATATTATTAATTTCAAATTAAGGAAAAAAGCATTTCCATTTCTCACTTTTGGTCCACTATATGCTTTGTTTTTTTGAATCATAATTGATTAATTTCAAACCAAACACAAAACCAGGTTTAGCCAAAGCCCATTTCACGTTTTCTTGCCCAAAGCCCATTGTGAAAATCAAAACAAAAATACAATTGTAGTGGCAAGTTTTTCCACCCTTTTCCAAACCGTACCAAAAGAATCTCTGCATCCTATGTACCAACAACGTTAACCTGCTCCAAACGCTCCCTCTGCAACCATGAAAACGACAATACTACAACGTCCAAAAATTCAAATTGAAATTGAGAAACAATTCAGTTTTGGGGGGGGGGGGGGGCATAAAAAGAGGGAAGAGGTCGGATATAGGGGGGAGTTTTCTGGAGAACTTCATACACACCTCCAAGCTTTCAGATAAAAAAACCGAACAAACATCAACCAAAACAAAATTTAACCTTCTGAACTCATCCTCTGACCCAAACCTCCAAACCACCTTCTCAATCTCAAGCCTTCACCTCTGTTCTCCAGGTTTCATCAGAAAAAGAAAGAAAATCTCATGATAAAGCCAAACAACCTTCATCATCCCTCAACCTTTTCCCCACACGAACCAACTGGAAACCACCACTGTAAACCCCTTGCTACCCTTCAAACAGCAGCAAACTCCAACCACCATTCGTACCTCGCCACAACCCTTCCGCCCCTCAACACCCTCCAAACGTTCTCTCTGCTTTTCGTTTCCCCTGTTTCTCACCAAGCCATAACGGTAGCATTTGAAGCTTATATTCAAGCATAAATAGAGCGAACCCGAGCTTTGGGAAAAGGGGGAGGAACCGTAAAAAAAACCATACGCCATGTCAAACTCCCTCATTTGAAAACCAATATACTTCCTCATACACAATCAACAAAAAATCATACAAAATATCTCTGAAAGAAAGCTTGCATTGAGAGCTCGAGTTTGGCTGAGAAGAGGAAGTTCGTCACTGATCTTGATTGGAAATCAGAGTAAGTGTCTTTCCCTCAACTCCTTTTGATCATGCCTGAACCTGAATGAATCCTACATTGAGTGTATGATATAGTGTTGTTATGAATTTATGTTTGTTTATCTTGCTATGTATCTCATGAACATGCGTGTTTCTATACTATTATGCAACCATTAAGTCTATGTGAATGTTTATCTCTCTGACTATGAGTATGTTAGCATGTCACTCTGAGCATACATGTGATAGTTTGCTGGGGTTTATGTTTTGCTTAAGCAAGCAGGAATAATAATATACAACAGTATGTGACTTTGTGAACTTTTGGTTTGTCGGTTAAGCATGTATATGGAGGCATGTCGGCTGTGTTGGTCTTTTTTTAACTCGTGGCAGTGATGATCTTTCTTGAAAAATGCTATCTTTGTTAACTATATGTTTAATATGTTGTTGTGGTTTCTTTTTGTTATATGCTTAAGATATATGTGGTTTGATTGATTAGAGAAATGACATCTGGTGTTTGTTGGTTCATGATTGTAAGTTGTTGGTTGGTCTTTGTTAACTTTTGTATGAAGTATTTAAGACTGTAAAAATGAGTATCTATGTGAATGTTTACACGACTGTGTGTGTGTGAGTAACCTCTCACCTTTGGTTCAAAAATAGAACAGTTGAAATCCATGAATTTTCTCAACTTGATGCAACTCTGTACCCTGGTTTTCCTCGACTCCATGCTCAACATGTATTGGTTATTTTTGCTAACTAATGACCCAGATGTATTCTACCCTTAATAAGCTTCATTGTTGCCTTTTATTTGACTTAATTTAGTTGGGAAATGAATCTGAATTCTTGCTATGAAGTTTGGTTTTTGTTTTGAATCCAAATTCTGGAAACACGATGCTTTGGTTTCATCTTTGCATGATTTTTTGCTCTCATACGCGTTTGTGATTGGCTGTTTGGCTGTTGTTGTCGTTTTGCGTTTAAAATAATATTGCCCAATTGATGCTAACGTTACCACATGTTGTTGAATACGTCACGCGTTTTATTTTAAGTTTCATTTATGAAGCATTTTCACATTATATACTTATGGAGGTGGGCTATACGACGGATGTATAGCCACCCCAGTGGTATCACACACGCACTGCAAATATGAGGTCTGGGGTTCGAATCTCCCTCGCCCCAAACCCTCCTTTTAATTGTTTTTTTATTCTTTCATATTTTCCAGCTATTTGCTCGCTTGGGCCATTTTGCTTTTAACACCACCCTTCCCTGGCCCAAATGCTTTCCTTTTGTTTTTCTAACTATCCAGAATCACTTATCACACACCCCCAGCGCATTTTGTTTTCTAATTGTTATTGTTTTGTTTTAAATCTTTTCAAAAATGATTCTAATGTTATTTTATTTTTTCAAAAAAACTCCTCATCTATTTTAACTCAAAAATACTTTATATTTTAATTTATTTTCTTAAATATTTAATCTAAGTTAATTTATTATTAATTTGAGTTTTGTGCCTTTGTGTATATCGATTTAAATTGTTGAATATTTGCACATGATTTTCTCTATATTTGAACTTGGTTAATCTCATGCTTAATTCTTGATTTATCTCACCATATGATTATTGATTAAACTTGTGATCATTCAATCTTGAATTTTGTTTTTAATCTCATATCTAACTATGCTTTGATTTTGTAATTGTTTATGTGACTATCTTTCCCAAATTTAATATCCTTGACTTATCATTGTCTACTTGATGTCTTGATATTTATCTCATATTCACTTCTCATCTATCATGAAGCATCTCACCATCTTCATGCTTGAGTTGCTTTCATCTTATATCAATGTATCATCTTATGTTATGTCTTTATCTTATCTCTTACAATTGTTTTATCCCCCCATTCCAAAGGAAGGTGAATAGTGTTGACTCTTAAAGTCATTGCCCCCCATCTTAACCTAAGTAACCTCTTAGGAAGGAACCTTATTTCTTGGCCTCATCAGAGCCATAGAAATCATAACTAGCTTTAGGAGAGAGTTCCTCAACTCTTAATGATATTCATCATAATGAATTTATCACTTTCCCCTCCTAACTAAACTTCAACATAGGTCCATTACAACTAGATCTAGAGAGTTCCTAAACTCTATAATGAGCTTGTACTCATTTCCCCTCTGAATATTGACCATAGTCAATTATTCAGTAGAAGTAGAACTATGCATACTCTGATTCTATTCCCGAGGATACGTAGGCGTAAAGTGCGATGCTTTATCGAGTATACTTAAATACTAACCCCTAGGGTTTCAACCTTTAGCATAAAACCCTTTAACAAACATAAGATAACATTAAACAGGAGGCTCCCGTAGAGTACTACGGACGTTTAGGGTGCTAACACCTTCCCTAGGCGTAACCAACCCCCGAACCTTAGATCTCTCCCCTTTAGGTTTTTCTAACGATCTTGAACCTTTCCTTTGGATAAATCAAAGTCGGTTGTAAAAGAAAAATGATGCAAATTAATTAATAATTTGTCATCCGATTTTCACCGCAACAGAAATGGCGACTTCACTGGTGAATAGTAAGACCTACAGTTGGTCCTTTCCTAAGAGGGTTAAGCCTATCTTGTTTTTATGTTATTCATGTTTGTTTATCTACTTGCATGATTGCCTGTATGTCATATACTTGTATATTTGTTCTATGTTTTGATTATCCTGTTTGATTTGGGCTGTTACCTTTGAGTGAGATAAATCCTATACCCGGATTTGAGCGTACACTTATTGTAGGACAATGGTATTCAAGGAAGCTTTGAGGGAGCCGAATCCTGAAAGGTCGAATTGATAAACACCATCACTCAGTTGAGGCCCTCTCAAGAGTCTAGTTATGTTGAACAAATTCGTTCGTGAAAGCGTGCTGCTCTCGACCTAGGAGCCCATGATATTGAGAACCGTAATTACCAAACCCCACTTGGCCTTTTAGGATGTAGTGCGGAGACCATGATGGAGTCTATTTCTGAATTGGTTGTCACGCGATACTACACTCAGACGAGATCATCTTGAGAATTTTATTGATTACCAAGTCATCTGGGAAATCCTTAAAATCCGAAAGATGGATTGCCGACTCTGGGAACCTTTTTAGAACCTTGTTCGGCAGGTGAAAACCAGTAGTACATACCTATTGGGATGGGTAGACCACGGCTCCATTCATGAGACCTAAACCTAGGACTTGTATGTTTGGTTGTGTACATATGTTTGTGCTTGTGTGCTTCGTGCATCTCTACATTCAAGCATTCTTAGCCCTTTGGTTTCGAGGAACTCAAATGTTTGTTTCCTTTTCAAAAGATCAATACAGATCAGAGATTTAAAAAAAAAAAAGAAAAAAACAAAAACTCTTCAATTTTCCCAAAAAAAATTTGCAACTTGCCTTTGAGGTCCTTGAAACCATTTGGCTTGCATTAGCATCTCATTTGCATCATGTCATAGCATGTGCATTTCCTCTCTGTCTTCGTCTCATGTCACCGTTTTCCCTTCAGAGTCGTCTTTGAATCGTCACCCGAGCCAAACTCGACCAAGGATGTCTGAACAATACTGTGAGATGGATAGAGTCAACAACGAATTGAGTGAGCTCCGAGGAGAAATGGGGCAGATTCTGGAAGCAATTCAAGTTATGAGTGCAAGGATGGATACACAAGCGACAGTAGTCTCCGAGATTATCACTACAACTGTAGAACCGCCCGTTACTATTGTGAACCCCACTTTGGGTATGCCTTTTAACTTTATACGTGCTCCGGCCGTCACTTCCACTCAACAAGTTGTTCCTTTGGTTAGTGAGGCTTTTCAAGCCATTCTTACCTTCACTCCAGCAACAGTGCAAGAACAGAGGCACCCAGCTTTACAGAATCCACATCCGGTTCATGATTACGTCAATATGTCCGAAAGTGTAGAAATAATGCGGAGGAAATTGGAAGCAATGGAGAGGAGCAATGAATCTAATATTAATGTTAAAGACTTGTGTTTAGTCTCAGGCTTGGTAATTCCACCCAAGTTCAAACTACCCAATTTCGACCTCTACTCAGGAGCGACCTGTCCTAAGTCGCATTTAGTCATGTATTATCGTCGAATGGCTGCATTTATGGATAATGATAAGTTGATGATCCACTGCTTCCAAGATAGTTTGAAAGGAGCTGCTGCAAAGTGGTATTTGACTTTGGACCAATCTAAGATCCAATGCTTTCAAGATGTATCTGATGCTTTTATAAAGCATTATAGATATAACATGGACCTCGCGCCGGATCGCAGGCAATTACTGAGTATGTCACAGCACGATAATGAGTCTTTTAAAGAGTATGCACAAAGATGGAGAGAGCTGGCTTCGCAGGTAGAGCCACCTTTATCTGAGAAGGAATTAACTGATTGGTTTGTCGACACTGTTAGACCAGAATTCTACGAAAGGATGATCAGTAGCGTGTCCGCTAATTTTTCCGATATTGTGGTTGTGGGGATTAAAGTAGAGCTTGGTCTGAAGAGCGGAAAAATGACCAAAAGAGCTGATAGTCCGAGCGATGATGCCAAGAAATCCTTCAAAAGGGAAGGAGAAACCAGTGCAGTGATGACAAACAAAAAGAGGAAAAATCAGTACTGGAAACGTCAGCAGCAACAGCAGTGCTATTCTATTCAACAACCTTATGTGGTCGCCATCGCGCCAACATTCAACCACCAAGCTTCTGTTTATCAGCCGGTTCCTCAACCACCAGTATATCAACGAGCGCCCAACGCTCCTGCTCATCGCCAACAGACTCAAGTTTCTGGTCAGAATATTCCAGGAAAAAGGAAGGGTGGAAGGCCTCCGATTCCTTCCATTTCTATGGCGTACACAACATTGTATCCTATTTTGGTACAACAAGGATTAATAACTACAAGGTCATAAGGCCCACCTCCTAATCCGCTTCAACCTTCTTACAATCCCAACGTCCATTGTGCATTCCATGAAGGCACACCAGGCCATAATTTAGAAGGTTGTTTTGCTTTGAGGCATATTGTGATGGACTTAGTAGAGAGGAGCATTTTGTCTTTCGACGGCTCCCAGCCTATCATCAAGAACAATCCTTACCCGCCCACGAGATAAGTAAAGAATGTATCGAGACAAAGATGGATTAAGGGGTCTGTGATTGAGCTCCTCTTTGATTTTCTGTAGTTGATTCCCTAAAGCTGGCAATCTTTTGGTTGTTTCAGCAAATTTATTGTATTTCCTTTGCACTTTGAATTTGTATTTGCTTATAAGCTTTGTGGTACTTGGCAAGATTAATGAAACGTTTGTGCATCTTTTAGATTAAATCCATTCGTTTCACTTCATTTACTGTTATTTTCAAAATATAATATTTACCTTGTTTCTCTCCCTTTGTTTAACTGTTTGTTTAAGAAAAGATTCGGGAGGCTGATGAAAACCTCACGTTCATAATTGTTGTGGTATACTTTCAAATTAACCTCGCCCGATGTAAGGCATTGTTTCACACTTCCTAAACATTGGAGAAGGAAGGATGACAATCCCTTGTCAACCCCTTCGAGCCTAGAAGTAGGAGTTTTCTTTCTTCACACAAAAAATCTTTAATTTCAACCTTGGGGCAGGGTAGCTCTCAGTTTAACTTGGTTATGCATTCAAACACGAGCGTTTCACATAAGGCGTCAGTCAGCTTTCAAATCAAGTGACTTCCTACTTTTGGAGATTTGAACGTATATCTTGAGTTAACTGAGCACAGGTTTTGAACCTTTATCATTTGTTTCATGAACCGAGAACCGAACCACATTACGATCTCTAAAGACCTAATTGAGGTAAGGATGTTTTGAAAAGCGTACTGCAGCAAGGTTGAGTAACCTGACTCCTAATAACCTTTGTTACTCGTGTGTGTTGGTCACTTCCTGAATGACTAGACCCACCTTTGTTTTTTACTATTTAATCATTTCACTGTGCGTTTTTTATCAAAGCTTTGCTTTTAAACTTTGCATTAAACTTTGCATTAAATTTTGCCAATTTTTTTGATGAACGATACTTGTTTGCAAAAACAATTCAATATCAAAGGAATCCCAACAAATACAGCCAAGCTAGGGGATTCGACTTGATTCAGGAAGCTCAGTCAGGGGCAACCAAGTGTGAGGGTTTGCCAATCCATCATCTCAAGAGTTGGTGAATCAGGGGCAGAACTCTGCAATTCAGAATATTGGGGCAAGTCTCTTTGAGGTCATCTTATGACAAGTATGGACTCCAGTGACCTATCAGCAGGGGCAAGTTTTGTTCCCCCAGTCGTTTCTACTACAGTTTGAGTATTACGAATACAGTTGAACTGGGGCAATCATGTCTAAGTTCATTTCTTTTCAAAAGTTTGAAGATATTGAAGCATCTGGTGCGTCAATTCTTCTGTGAAATCCTTTTGGTGACTTACCCTCACGAACTAGTTAATCAGGGGCAATCAGATCGAGATTCGGCAAATCTCTAAAGGACAGTCAGTCAAGGACATCTCTGTCACAGATCAACCAAGCTGACAGGGGCAAAGTTGTTCCCCAAATTATCAAATAATCAGTCTGAAGCAAGTTCCAAGGCTTTGTTGTGCAAACGCCGTTAATCTGGGGCAGTTACGTCAAGATCTCTCCAAGAGTTTGAAGATATTGAAACACCCTGTATGCCAATTCTTCTATAAAATCCTCTTGTTATCATCTTCTGACAAACCATATAGCCTGGGGCAGATAAGATTTAAAGATGATCATTACGCCAGTAGGATGCAGAAATACTTTATTCTTGTGGTATCCTTTGCTAGCTCCCCAATAAGCTGTTACTTCAGCTAATCTTGACAAATTCGCCATGGATTCTCCTTCAACAACGAAATCAAGCTCATGATGGCAATCCTCATGATGTGATACCTCAAGTGGAATACTCTTTTCACCAGTGAAGTTGTTGATTCTTCTTCATCACCAGTGTTGGTCCAACCTGTTGAGTTTGGCTGGGTGTTCTTTGTCGAGACGTTTATTTCATCTCCGGTCTCGCTTCTTGTCTGTTTTGTCAACATAAGCATCAGCATGGCATGAGCACTCGTACCTTTGCATCTTACCATTTTAGCATTTCTGCTTCTTTTTTCGGTGTTTTCCTGTTTTGGTTCACTTTGGTGTTTGTCTCCCCAAGTGACTGGGTTTGTCTATTCTCTCCAATAGAGTTGTCAGCCCTTGGGCATAAAGTGCCCATTCTTCTCTGAACTCCCCATAGAGTTTGATTCTCGTGGATGATGGTTGGGTCAGTTATCTTTTCCACATATGGATAAGATAAATCCCCATTTGAGTTATTTCCTCAATTGGAGTCTTGTTTGACCGTCTCTTTCTAGCTTGTTCCTAGATTGAACTTTGGTCCCTAGCAGGTGCAGTTTTTAAACCTATCTTTGAACGTGCATTTATTTTGCACCGTTTCTCGCAAGAAGCATCTTTCCAAGATCCTCATTGAAGACAGATTATTTCTCCAACAATATCGTGATACCATCATATCTGTGAAGCAACAGTCTCTTGAAGAAGTTTGTTTTTGGCAATACATGGCAGTCTACTATGAGCAGCTTATCTATCTCTGGTACTATTCAACTTCTTCGCAACCGTAATTGGGTATTCCCCAGGAAGCCTTATCTTCAGTTACGCAACCCCGGTACTAACCTATCAGATTCTATACCTTTATTGGGGCCCATTTCTTGGTTTTATCTCCAATAAGGTTTCTTTTTCCAAAGTGCCAGCCAGTCACACTTGAACCTGTTGTTCCATCATTTTGGAAATCTTTTCCCAATGAAGACCGTTTTTCGGTTCAACCTTCATTGCGGATCTTTTCTAGAATGTCATCTAGTCGTGTTTAGCCTTGATGATCAATCATTCTAGATACTTTGTTGGAGCCCATTTCTTGGTTCTATCTCCAACAAGGTTACTTCTAAAGCGCCAACCGGTCATACTTGAACCTGTTGTTCCATCACTTTAGAGGTTACTTCTAAAGAGCCAATCGGTCATACTTGAACCTGTTGTTCCATCACTTTAGAGGTGTTCCTAGAATGTCATTTAGTCATGTTTTGACTTGATGATCAATCATCCTAGATACTTTATCGGGGCCCATTTCTTGGTTCAATCTCCAATGAGGTTATTCTTTTTCCAAGGTGTCAACCGGTCACACTTGAACCTGTTGTTCCATCACTTTGGATGTCTTTTCCCAGTAAAGACCGTTTTTTCAATTCGACCTTCATTGCGGATCCTTTCTAGGATGTCATCTAGTTGCATTTATCCTTGATGATCAATCATTCTAGATACCTTTATTGGAGCCCATTTCTTGGTTCTATCTCCAATGAGGTTACCTTTCTGGCTCCTACCGGTTTTCCTTCATGAAGCAGATTACGTGTTATTTCAACCAACTCTTATTTGAGTACCAGAGTCTATTCTTGACTCATTAACCATGTTGTCATTTAAACCACATCTCTTATGCAAGAGTCCCCAGAGAAGTCAGCTGTCAGACGACAGAATTCTTAGTCACTAGAATTGTTATTGGTCTTTGAATACAATAACTTCGTCATTTTCATCTGATTCTTGGAAGCGGAAGTTTTAAGAAAACACAAAGATAAACTAAGTTTTACACTAATTAAGACATTGTGGAATCAAGTTTATACCGGAAGAATTAGCGGTACTGTGTTTTTGGGCATGGATCTGCCATCTCCAGTGAAAGAAGATTGCCCCGGTTATCCTTGATGTTTGGGTTTCAGGGTGTTGGCTTATGTTATCCTTTCTTCCTCCCTGTTTTGCGTTGTTCGCGTCGTTTCTAACATATAGCTAAGCATATGCATCATACCCTAGCATCTTCGCATCTTTGCGCTTTGTTTTGCTTGTGGCCTGTTGTTGGTGTCTGTCTTTATTTCCCCAGTGAAGTAAAGACGTTCCCGGTTTGCTTTGTGTCGTGCTTGTTCGGTCTTAACCTTTGCGCGCCAGTTTTGAATCTTTAAACCTTTTACTGTTCCCCGAGAAGTTTAGCGTTAAAGATTTTTAAAACCCGTTCTCGTTTGAATTGCGTCAGACTTGAACTTAGACTTTGTTTGAATCGTGTCAAGCATCGTCTCTCATTTTTAAAACCCGTTCTCATTTGAATCGCGTCAGACTTGAACTTAGACTTTGTTTGAATTGTGTCAAGCATCGTCTCTCGTTTTAAAACCCGTTCTCGTTTGAATCGCGTCAGACTTGAACTTAGACTTTGTTTGAATCGTGTCAAGCATTGTCTACTCGTTTTAAAACCTGTTCTCGTTTAAATCGTGTCAGACTTGCACTTGTTCCTGTTTGAATCATGTCAAACTCGAATTTGGACCTTGTTTGAATCGCTTTAAGCATTGTCTTATAAAATTGTTCTCGTCTGAATTATGTCAGACTTGAACTTGTTCTTGTTTGAATCGTGTCAAACTTGAACTTGGACTTTGTTTGAATCGTGTCAAACACTGTCTTCTTGTTTTAAAACCGTTCTTGTTCGAATCGTGTCGGACATTGAACCCTTACCTTGGATTTTTGAAAACTTGCTTTAAGCTAAGCTTCTTGGAATAATTTCTTCAACCTTATAAGACTCCTATCTGGTGCGCAGGGTTTGTCTCTGTCTTCCTGGTTTTTCTTGAAGATCCCATTTTGAACTCTTCAGTTTGGAATTCCCAGGAAGTCTTTGTTTGGTTGTTTGTCTCCTTTGGACTGATCCCTAGTGATCAGGTTTTTTTCTTCCTGGTTCCATGCCCAGGAAGAAGGTGGGTTTGTTGTGCCCCCAGCAGTCTATCTCTCCGGATTTTCTTTCCCCAGTGAGTTTGTCTGTGATCATTTCCTCAGTGTTTCTTTGGGGCCTCCCCGGTGGATCTCTTTCGTTGGTTAGCCTGTATCCCCAGTGAGTTTCCTCATGGATACTAGCTTTCGTCCTTCCTCAGTGAAGCTCTTTGGTCCTCTTGCTTCCTGTTTACACCTTGGTGTCTCGTTGTGTCTGCATTTTCTTGCATCTCCTTGGCATCATGTCTGTTGCACTGCATGTGTGTGCATCTGAGGGCAAAATGTTTGGTTATCAGTATTTAAATATCTTTCACTGTTGATTACATGAGGATCTTCATCTCTCATGTCATCAAGTGAAGATATTTAAATAGGGGCAACTGTTGCACCCCAAATTTTACCCTCATTTTTCTGCTAGTTGTTGTTTTATTATATTTCTCTATGTTTAATTTAATAATTATCCTAGTTTTTTTATTTTATTTTATTTAGTTTAAATTCAATGTGGCCTTTTTATTTCATTTATATTTAAGTTGTTTAACCTTAGTATAACTTAATTTTGGTAATTAATTTAGATAATTAGATTAATTATTTCTTTTTGTTTTTTTCTAATTTTAATTTAGAACTTTAATTAGGTTATTATTATATTATTAATTTCAAATTAAGGAAAAAAGCATTTCCATTTCTCACTTTTGGTCCACCATATGCTTTGTTTTTTTTTAATCATAATTGATTAATTTCAAACCAAACACAAAACCAGGTTTAGCCAAAGCCCATTTCACGTTTTCTTGCCCAAAGCCCATTGTGAAAATCAAAACAAAAATACAATTGTAGTGGCAAGTTTTTCCACCCTTTTCCAAACCGTACCAAAAGAATCTCTGCATCCTGTGTACCAACAACGTTAACCTGCTCCAAACGCTCCCTCTGCAACCATGAAAACGACAATACTACAACGTCCAAAAATTCAAATTAAAATTGAGAAACAATTCAGTTTGGGGGGGGGGGGGGCATAAAAAGAGGGAAGAGGTCGGATACAGGGGGGAGTTTTCTGGAGAACTTCATACACACCTCCAAGCTTTCAGATAAAAAAACCGAACAAACATCAACCAAAACAAAATTTAACCTTCTGAACTCATCCTCCGACCCAAACCTCCAAACCACCTTCTCAATCTCAAGCCTTCACCTCTGTTCTCCAGCTTTCATCAGAAAAAGAAAGAAAATCTCATGATAAAGCCAAACAACCTTCATCATCCCTCAACCTTTTCCCCACACGAACCAACTGGAAACCACCACTGTAAACCCCTTGCTACCCTTCAAACCGCAGCAAACTCCAACCATCATTCGTACCTCGCCACAACCCTTCCGCCCCTCAACACCCTCCAAACGTTCTCTCTGCTTTTCGTTTCCCCTGTTTCTCACCAAGCCATAACGGTAGCATTTGAAGCTTATATTCAAGCATAAATAGAGCGAACCCGAGCTTTGGGAAAAGGGGGAGGAACCGTAACAAAAACCATACGCCATGTCAAACTCCCTCATTTGAAAACCAATATACTTCCTCATACACAATCAACAAAAAATCATACAAAACATCTCTGAAAGAAAGCTTGCATTGAGAGCTCGAGTTTGGCTGAGAAGAGGAAGTTCGTCACTGATCTTGATTGGAAATCAGAGTAAGTGTCTTTCCCTCAACTCCTTTTGATCATGTCTGAACCTGAATGAATCCTACATTGAGTGTATGATATAGTGTTCTTATGAATTTATGTTTATTTATCTTGCTATGTATCTCATGAACATGCGTGTTTCTATACTATTATGCAACCATTAAGTCTATGTGAATGTTTATCTCTCTGACTATGAGTATGTTAGCATGTCACTCTGAGCATACATGTGATAGTTTACTGGGGTTTATGTTTTGCTTAAGCAAGCAGGAATAATAATATACAACAGTATGTGACTCTGTGAACTTTTGGTTTGTCGGTTAAGCATGTATATGGAGGCATGTCGGCTGTGTTGGTTTTTTTTCAACTCGTGGCAGTGATGATCTTTCTTGAAAAATGATATCTTTGTTAACTATATGTTTAAAATGTTGATGTGGTTAGTTTTTGTTATATGCTTAAGATATATGTGGTTTGATTGATTAGAGAAATGACATCTGGTGTTTGTTGGTTCATGATTGTAAGTTGTTGGCTGGTCTTTGTTAACTTTTGTATGAAGTATTTAAGACTGTAAAAATGAGTATCTTTGTGAATGTTTACACGGCTGTGTGTGTGTGAGTAACCTCTCACCTTTGGTTCAAAAATAGAACAGTTGAAATCCATGAATTTTCTCAACTTGATGCAACTCTGTACCCTGGTTTTCCTCGACTCCATGCTCAACATGTATTGGTTATTTTTGCTAAATAATGACCCAGATGTATTCTACCCTTAATAAGCTTCATTGTTGCCTTTTATTTGACTTAATTTAGTTGGGAAAGGAATCTGAATTCTTGCTATGAAGTTTGGTTTTTGTTTTGAATCCAAATTCTGGAAACACGATGCTTTGGTTTCATCTTTGCATGATTTTTTGCTCTCATACGCGTTTGTGATTGGCTGTTTGGTTGTTGTTGTCATTTTGCGTTTAAAATAATATTGCCCAATTGATGCTAACGTTACCACATGTTGTTGAATACATCACGCGTTTTATTTTAAGTTTCATTTATGAAGCATTTTCACATTATATACTTATGGAGGTGGGCTATACGACGGATGTATAGCCACCCCAGTGGTATCACACACGCACTGCAAATATGAAGTCTGGGGTTCGAATCTCCCTCGCCCCAAACCCTCCTTTTAATTGTTTTTTTATTCTTTCATATTTTCCAGCTATTTTCTCGCCTGGGCCATTTTGCTTTTAACACCACCCTTCCCTGGCCCAAATGCTTTCCTTTTGTTTTTCTAACTATCCAGAATCACTTATCACACACCCCCAGCGCATTTTGTTTTCTAATTGTTATTGTTTTGTTTTAAATCTTTTCAAAAATGATTCTAATGTTATTTTATTTTTTCAAAAAAACTCCTCATCTATTTTAACTCAAAAATACTTTATATTTTAATTTATTTTCTTAAATATTTAATCTAAGTTAATTTATTATTAATTTGAGTTTTGTGCCTTTGTGTATATCGATTTAAATTGTTGAATATTTGCACATGATTTTCTCTATATTTGAACTTGGTTAATCTCATGCTTAATTCTTGATTTATCTCACCATATGATTATTGATTAAACTTGTGATCATTCAATCTTGAATTTTGTTTTTAATCTCATATCTAACTATGCTTTGATTTTGTATTGTTTATGTGACTATCTTTCCCAAATTTAATATCCTTGACTTATCATTGTCTACTTGATGTCTTGATATTTATCTCATATTCACTTCTCATCTATCATGAAGCATCTTACCATCTTCATGCTTGAGTTGCTTTCATCTTATATCAATGTATCATCTTATGTTATGTCTTTATCTTATCTCTTACAATTGTTTTATCCCCCCATTCCAAAGGAAGGTGAATAGTGTTGACTCTTAAAGTCATTGCCCCCCATCTTAACCTAAGTAACCTCTTAGGAAGGAACCTTATTTCTTGGCCTCATCAGAGCCATAGAAATCATAACTAGCTTTAGGAGAGAGTTCCTCAACTCTTAATGATATTCATCATAATGAATTTATCACTTTCCCCTCCTAACTAAACTTCAACATAGGTCCATTACAACTAGATCTAGAGAGTTCCTAAACTCTACAATGAGCTTGTACTCATTTCCCCTCTGAATATTGACCATAGTCAATTATTCAGTAGAAGTAGAACTACGCATACTCTGATTCTATTCCCGAGGATATGTAGGCGTAAAGTGCGATGCTTTATCGAGTATACTTAAATACTAACCCCTAGGGTTTCAACCTTTAGCATAGAACCCTTTAGCAAACATAAGATAACATTAAACAGGAGGCTCCCGTAGAGTACTACGGACGTTTAGGGTGCTAACACCTTCCCTAGGCGTAACCAACCCCCGAACCTTAGATCTCTCCCCTTTAGGTTTTTCTAACGATCTTGAACCTTTCCTTTGGATAAATCAAAGTCGGTTGTAAAAGAAAAATGATGCAAATTAATTAATAATTTGTCATCCGATTTTCACCGCAACAACGGCCATTGAACACGAAAGGGGTATATTTTGTGAAGAGCATTTTCTGTTTCGAAACAATCCTTTATGCTCAAACTTCTCAACTTTTCTCACAATGCATTATATTTCTCTTTCTTTTGAATTTCACAATTTTATTTATTTATTATATCTTTTTCTTCTTTTTTTTTTTATATATCAATTTTTCTATTTCAGTCTTTTGAGAATGCATTGCCCACAATTCCTTCTTCTCTTATCAAAATGAACCAATCTCCCCAACTTCAACAATATTATGTCTCAATTCAAAATGCTCATCCAAACGGTTAAAGTAAGGGTTCATGCTTCAAGAAAACAAAATTTTTCATTTTAGTCTCAAGAGAGGTATCAAATGTTCACACACTCACAAGGTAATCTTGAAGTGAATTTTTGGAAAAGTGGTTCTACTCATAATACTCAAAAATTGCCTTGATCATTTCAAAGTTTCCATAATTCAAAACAAAAAGTAAGATTAAACATAAAAAGTTTGAGTAAGCAACAATTACTAAAATCCCTCATTAATTTTTGAACAATGGAGGGCACTCACATATATGGTTATGTCCTAATTAAATCACATCGAACAAGAGTTTACCAAACATTGCATTGACAAACTTTACAAAAAGTAAAAACTTCACATTCACACTATGTTTCTACCACACAAAATTCCAAACTTTGGTTGTGCACACCATCAAGAATAATATCATCACCATCCATGTTGAAAGCCAACAAGGTATTCTTTTCTCTTCCTTGTGTTAACACACAAAATTTTCCGACATTTCAAGGACAACCATCATAAAAAAAAACAGAATTTAACACTATATAAACAGAATTTATACTAAACCAAATTTAACCAACTTAAAATATTATAATTATGGTGCTAACAACACCGAAAATGTACTCGCCAAAACGATCCAAAAGTACATACTAAAAACTGAAACAAAAGTTCATACTAAAACTGAAACAAAGGTTCATACTAAAACTGAAACAAAGGTTCATACTAAAACTGAAAATAACTCCATAATTAATTGACAAGACAAACTTAAATTCCTTCCCTTTGAAGCCTAATTAATCAAATCATTGAGATCATCCTGCATCTCATCCATGCCATCATCACCATCGTCATTATCATCATCATCATTATCCTCCGCAACAACACCACCGGTGCTTGCCCCCTCCGAAAGAACGGGCGCCTGTCCCCAGGCCAATTTGCATAAGCGTCGTACGCCTCCCTTGTAGGAAAAGGAAGGTACTCCGCCGGGTGCGTCTGATAATGATATAACTGCTGCATACAATCAAAATTAAATTGGTTAGACCTGTTGAGTGACTCACCCATGTCCCAAGTGTAGTTGAATGCCGCTTTCATATCGAAAACTGATGAGTCACTGGTATCCGCCTGGACACCTGAACTACTTCCCTTCTCCGCTGCTTCCTTCTTTTTCCTTTCCTCCTTTGGTTTACAAAATCGATCCAAATAATTGTCATCAACCAAAAACTTCAGTTTTTAATTAATCACACCTGGAATGAGGATATCAGTTTCATAGATCAAAGATTGAACCAAACAAGGAAAAATAATAGGAGCATCATCATGAACTCCTGGCCTCCGGGTATTTTCAACAAAATTTTTCATTTCCCCCGCTATGACCCTGGCAACATCCAGCTCTTTATCCGTCATAATACAGTACATGAGGAGTGCTACATCAAGCGGGGCAGAAGAGCGATGATGTCGCGGCTTTACATTGTAGCACAGCAAAAGGAGGACGGCTTGTGCCTCCGGAGTCATGTACTTCCGACTATACTTAATCGGCTCCCCTTTAGCATTTTTATCCACCTTGCATCCCGGTTTTAGAAGCACGCTACCAACAACCTGGTGATCATGCAAATTCGTTAACACTTTCGAGTAATCGTCGGTTTGCAAGCTACCCAAGGAACTCGGCTTTCCTAAGATTTTGTTGATGGCATCTCGGCTAAAGCTAATTTCCCTGCCCCTTACGAAGGTTTTGAACCTGTAAAATTCGTCTTCGGGCTGAATCACGTTTGCATAAAATTCTCTTATCAGCTGATAGCAAACACGGTCAACAGGGTTCAACAATATTTCCCACTTCTTCTTTTCAAATATGGTCTGAATTCTCCGATAATCCCCCTCACGGTTGATAGCAAACTTCTTTTCAGAGAGGACAGTTCTGCCCTCTAGAGACTTGATCCTTGATTCATGGTAAGCGGAGATAAATCGGGAGCTGTCGAATTCCGTTGGAACATTGGATGTGGATGCTACACTTCTCTTCTTCGCTTTTCGCCGTTGAGGTCCAAAAGAAGCCATCTGCCACAAAAAACAACAACAACAGCATGCAAAGACAAAAGAAACCATCTGCCCTGTCAGAAAACAAAAAACTGGAACAGCAGCAAAGATCAGAACAGGGCAAAATGCCCCTCAACCGCCGGGCGACGTACAGGCATTGCATCGCCCCTCAACCGTCGGGCGACGTGCAGACGACGCAGCGCCTCTCAAAGGCCGGGCGACATCGCAAAAACCAGAAAAAGTAAAATACTTCAGCAGCAGCAAGATGTTACAAAACCCACACCAGAAAAAATGAAACACTTCAACACTTACTCAAAACCCACACCAGAAAAAAAAAATTAAACAGAAATCATGTAAGAAAATCAGAACATGCAATTTGAGTCAAAATCAATTTGTTTCACAATCAGAACATGCAATTAGAGTTAGGGTTTGAGTAAATTATCTTCAAAAACAAACAAACCAAAAGGTTTTTAATGACACAAAGATGAAAAGAGCATGATTCAAAGCAAAACAATAACATGCATACCTTGAGTGCTGAGAAAAAAAGAAAACTGAGGTTGAGAATTCGTGAGAGCAGAGGGAGAGACAATTCGTGAGTTTCCAAATGAGAGATAGAACCAACAAAACACTTTCCAAGGTTTTAAAACAAGAAGGGGCACAATGGTAAAAGCACCAATAAAACATAACAATTAAATTAAAAACCCTCAGAAAAATTCAAAAGACAAACCATTTCATATTCCCCCCCCCCCCCCCATATTCTCACGCCTGGCCCAGGAGGGGCCATCAAACACACAACCGTCGGGCGACACAATTAAAGCGTCGGGCGCTTTACACCAGAAATTTTTTTCTGCTTTGGTGCAGCAGATCAGCAAATGCACCAAAGCTCCATCTTAATTTATGCAGAAAAATTCATACAACGTCAAAAGGTAAAGCAACACTCAAAAACACTAAAAATCAATAAATTGAAGGGAATACTTACAATGTTGGGGTGCCTCCCAACAAGCGCTTGTTTAACGTCGGATAAGCTCGACGGTCCAAGATGTTCAATTAAGAACATCAAGGAGAACAGAACTAGAAGCGCGATCGAAATTCCCTACAAGGTAAATTTTTAGACGCTGACCATTTACGGTTCAAGAGTCTTTCTTTTCCAAGTCTTCGATAACAACCACTCCAAAGTTTTTCACTTCCTTCACACGAAAAGGCCCGGACCACTTGGATTTTAATTTTCCCGGAAAGAGTCTTAACCGAGAGTTAAACAATAACACCAATTGTCCAGCCTTGAAGTCCTTTTGCCGGAGCTTCTTGTCGTGGTATTCTTTCACTTTTTCTTTGTACAACCAACTTGAGTGGTATGCGGCATTACGCATTTCTTCCAGCTCAAGAAGTTGCACTTTTCTTTTGGTACCGGCCAAGTCCGTGTCAAAATTTAACATTTACAAAGCCCACAAAGCCTTGTGCTCCAATTCAACCGGTAAATGGCAAGTTTTACCATAAACCAATTGAAACGGAGTTAGACCGATTGGAGCTTTATAAGCAGTGCGATATGCCCATAAAGCCTCGTCCAATTTTTGCGACCAATCCTTTTTCGAACTTGACATTGTTTTTTCTAGGATTCTTTTTACCTCACGGTTAGTTACCTCAGCTTGACCATTCGATTACGGGTGGTAAGGGGTCGTCACCTTATGCGATACACCATAGTGTTTTAAGACATTTTCAAGAGGTGTATTACAAAAGTGTGACCCACCATCACTAATGAGCACCCGAGGAGTGCCAAAACGGGAAAATATGTATTTCTTTAAAAATTTGATCACCGTTTTGCCATCCGCCTTAGGTGAGGCAATCGCCTCAACCCACTACTAAACATAGTCAACTGCTACCAACATGTATTCATTACCAAAAGATGGTGGAAATGGACCAACAAAATCGATACCCCAACAATAAAAAATTTCTACCTCTTGTATGTTTTGGAGAGGCATTTCATCACGTTGTCCAATTCCACCCGTTCTTTGGCACATGTCACAACTTTTGGCATGGAGATGTGCGTCTTTAAAAAGAGAAGGCCAATAAAAGCCCGATTGAAGGAATTTAGTGGCCGTCCTTGCACCATTAAAATGGCCTCCATACGGCGAGTTGTGGCAATGCCAAAGAATGCTTTGAGCCTCATCGCTCGTGACACACCTTCTCAAAAGGTTGTCACTTCCTAATTTAAACAAATACGGGTCGTCCCACACGTAGTAATTAGCATCCGAAAGGAACTTACTTTTTTGGTTCCAAGTTAGGTCTTCGGGCACCCAACCAGTAGCCTTATGGTTAGCAAAATCTGCAAACCAAGGCCTAACTTGGACTTTAAAAAGTTTTTCATCAGGAAATTCCTCTTGGATTTCCTTTTCAGCTATGGTGACCTCAACATTGACAAGGAGAGACAAGTGATCCGCCACCAAATTTTCCGAACCCTTTTTATCTTTTATTTCTAAATCAAACTCTTGTAATAAAAGGATCCATCGGATGAGCCTTTGCTTCGAATCTGGTTTGGTTAGCAAATACTTGATCGCCGAATGGTCGGTGTAAACAACAACTTTTGACCCGATGAGGTAGGATCTAAATTTCTCAAGCGCATACACAATAGCAAGTAATTCCTTTTCAGTAGTGGCATAATTAACTTGTGCCTCATTTAAAACTTTACTTGCATAGTGTATGGCATGGAAACTTTTTTCCTTCCTCTGACCAAGTACCGCTCCAACAGCATAATCACTCGCATCGCACATAAGTTCAAAATTCAAAGTCCAATTTGGAGCGATTATTATTGGAGCGGTAACTAACTTTTCTTTTAAAATTTTGAAAGCATGAAGACATTCATTGTTAAAAAGAAATACCTGTTCCTTGCTTAGCAAGTTGCTCAATGGTCTAGCCACCTTTGCAAAGTCTTTGATAAAACGCCGATAAAATCCAGCATGCCCAAGGAAACTTCGGATCCCTTTTACGTTGGTCGGAGGAGGCAACTTCTCTATCACTTCAACTTTCACTCGATCTACCTCAAGGCCTTTGGACGAAACTTTGTGACCGAGAACAATTCCCTCGTTCACCATAAAGTTGCATTTTTCCCAATTAAGCACCAAATTGGTTTTCACACACCTCTCTAAAACAGTTTCCAAATTTGTCAAGCATAAATCAAATGAGCCTCCAAAAACCGAAAAGTCATCCATGAACACTTCCATCGTCTTTTCTATAAGGTCGGAGAAGATAGCTTGAACACATCGTTGGAAAGTTGCCGGCGCATTACATAAACCAAAAGGCATCTTACGATACGCAAAAATGCCAAAGGGACAAGTAAAGGTCGTCTTCTCATGATCCGCTGGGTCAACCGCAATTTGGTTATACCCCAAATATCCGTCCAAGAAACAATAGAATTGCTTTCCGGATAACCTCTCTAACATTTGGTCCATAAACGGTAATGGAAAATGATCTTTCCTTGTCGCGGTGTTGAGCCTTCTATAATCAATGCACATCCTCCACCCCGTCACTGTTTTTGTCGAAACCAACTCATTTTTTTCGTTACGAATCACAGTCATTCCTCCCTTTTTTGGCACAACATGGACTGGACTAACCCAAGGGCTATCGGAAATCGGGTAAATCATATCGTCTTCCAATAGCTTAACCACTTCTTTTCTCACCACCTCTTTCATTGTTGGATTCAAGCGGCGTTGCGGTTGGGCTACCGCTTTGAAATCTTCTTCCATCAAGATACGATGCATGTAATAAGCCGGGCTAATTCCTTTCAAATCGGAAAGGACCCAACCTATAGCATCTTGGTATTTCTTCAAAACATGAATTAGACGGCCTTCCTCGTTTTTGGACAAAACGTTACTAATGATAACCGGCTTGTTACCACCGTCATCAAGAAACACTTATTTTAAATTGGAAGGCAAGACCTTCAATTCAAGTGGTGACTTCTCATCTTTCATATCCTTCTTTAACTCTTCCGGTTCTACCTCCCATGGTTGCAACTCTTTGAGGGATTCAAGCTCTTTTAAACACTCTTCAAGAGCTCTTTCTTCTTCTTCGGAAAACACTTCAAAAGAATCATTAAGAGCCATTTCCAAAGGAGAGATTTCATGTACATGCTTAGAAACCTCCAAAGTTTTTTCTTCAATTGCATCGATCAGAAAGCTATCTTGTTTATCTTTTGAATGCTTCATAGCTTCGAAAAGATCAAAGCAAACCTCTTCATTTTGAACCCTCACCTTCATTAAACCGTCATCCACATCAATTATCATTCGGGCGATTTTCATGAAAGGTCGGCCAAGAATTAAAGGTGAATCTTCATCTTCCTCCATATCGATAACAACAAAATCAACCGAGAAGAAAAATTTGTCAACTTTTACCAAGACATCTTGAGCTAACCCATGAGGATGAGTTGTGGACTTGTCGGCCAATTGTAAAGTCATACGAATGGCTTTCATCTCAATGTTCCCAAGCTTCTTTACAATGGACAATGGGATAAGATTAATGCTTGAGCCCAAATCAATTAAGCCCTTTCCAACATAGACGTCACCAATGGTGATCGGCAAAGTCACACGCCCCGGGTCAACTTCTTTTTTAGGAAGAGTTCTTTGGATGATGGCACTACGACTCGCATCAAGAACAATAGTTTTCGGTTCCGAATACCTCCGCTTCTTCGTGAGAATGTCTTTCATAAACTTTGCATATTTCGGCATTTGTTCCAAAGCTTCTGCAAACAGAATGTTAACTTGTAATTGCTTGAAAATGTCCATGAAACGCGCATAGTGCCGCTCATTTTCTTTCTTTGAAGGAGCATGAGGATATGGTAAGTTTTGGATCGGAATAGCGCTCACTAGTTCCTTTCCCTTCTTCACTCTCCTAAGTCTCTCCTTTTTCTTCAACTCCTCACCACTATTATTTTCAACTTCAACCATTTCATCACTTTTATTTTCAACTACACCTTTATTTTCACTTTTATTTTCAACTACTTCCTCATCACTACAATCCTCCACAAGACCATCAAGTTTTTCTTCCTCCAAATTTTTCTCCTTTTCTTTCACTAACTCCTTCCTACTTCTAGTAACAATCGCCTTGCAATGCTCCTTAGGATTCACTTGAGTATTCGCGGAAAAAGAAGGGCCCGATTGTTGTTCGGCAACTTGCTTGGCAAGTTGCCCCACTTGGTTTTCAAGATTCTTAATCGCCGCATCACTACTCTTTTGGTTAGCCATTGACATTTGCATGAATTGGTTTAAAGTGTCTTCCAACTTTGACCTAGCAACCGGAGGTGGTGGAGGTTGATACGGATTTTGCCGGTTTGAAGGACCGGCACCATAACCTTGATTATTTTGATAATTTGCTCGCGGTTGAAATCCTTGATTTCCTTGATAATTTTGTTGAGAATTGTGTTGTTGTTGGTAAGGTTGTTGTTGTCTACCTTGATAATCCCTTTGATTTGCCATATAGTTCACTTCTTCAAAACCCGGAGGAGGACAAAATCTGGTGTCATGCTCCCCTTTACAAAGTTCACAACAAGCTACTTGCTTACTCTTGCTCGGCTCCTTCATTTCTTTGATTTCTTGAGTCAAAAGCTCCACTTGTTGAGAGATAAGCTTGTTTTGCGCAAGGATCGCATCATTCGTTCCTAGTTCCAGGACACCAGGCTTTTTTTGAGAGTTGTCGCGGCTTTGACTTTGAAGATCATTGAGAGCCATTCTATTAATAATATCAGTTGCTTCCTCGGCATTCTTTGATAACAAAGATCCTCCAGAAGTGGCATCTAATAATGTCTTGCAATTTGGTTAGAGACCATTCTTGAAGATATGAATTTGTGTCAAATCATCAAACCCGTGACCTTTACATTTGCGAAGCATGGACTTGAATCGTTCATATGCTTCATTGAGGGATTCATTAATGCCTTGAGAGAACACTGAAATTGCTGTTTTTGACTCCATGAAACGGTTATGAGAGAAGAACCGTTCAATAAATTTTTCCTCCAAGACGTTCCAATCGGTCATCACGGCGGGAGTTTGATCGAGGTACCAATCCTTTGCCTTGCCAAGCAAAGCATGCGGAAATAATCTTTTAAAGAGAGGTAACTCTTGTGCTTGATCTACACCGGCCGCTAATGCAATCTTATAGAATTTTGTGAGAAACGCAAAAGGGTCTTCATGGTCCATTCCGGTGAATGGACTTCCATACAATAAGTTCAAAGTTCCAGTTTTCATCTCGGCTTGCCTTCCTTGATTGTTGTTGGCAAACTGAGCAGTGTGTCGTGGACTGTTCACATAAGGTGTGGATGCAAGAGGTGGAGGTGGTGGTTGCGCCATGATTGGTGTGAATGGTGGTGGTTGCGCTATGATTGGTTGCGCCATGTTCTCTGTTCAGCAAGTTTCTTAAACTGCAAGCTCCTTCAAGCCCTATTTTTCCCAGAACATGCAATCCAACCTTAAATCTTTCTTGAATATCCAACAATTTAGTTGGCCATTTGTACCTTCTACTGCCACGACCACTTTAGTGAAACAATGTATGTATTCATGTAGGGTTTCTGTCCTCCCCTATGTGATCCCGCTAAGGACCACCATAGTGGTAGGTTGTCATTTCTAAGCGGTAAATTGGGTGATAAAGGATTCACATATATGCTTCAATGTGGAAGGGTTGTATACCATATCATGGAAACTCTAGTGAGAGTTAGCACGGAGAACTTACACTTTACGACCCTTTGGGTGTTATAATAGTCCAACTTGTTATTGGCGTACTCTACATGCTCGTCGGGCTCCCCGGTCCCATCATAGTTGGCCAACTTCAGAGGTTTATTTAGAGATATAATGATTTTGCTATCAAGGATGCGTATATATAACGTGTTCCTTTTTTGTTCAACAATAGAAGCATCTGCGTTGTATCATTCTCTCCTCTAAAAATGGTTCGTTGGTGACCGACAATGGCTATGAGCTTAATGTAGAGTATGAATCCCTCTCATTCTCTCAGAGCTGGGAGGAAGAGTCGAGTGTCCCTTATTTGAGTGGAGATTTGGAGGTCGTGGAGTAACTTCACGTGGCATGACCACTTTGGTGGGAATTTGATATGGTATCGCGACGGGGTTGTCGTGTGAAAATGTTCCTCGTATGTTACTATCTCTAGGATGGGCATATTGTAAGTTTTCTTCAATTCTCAGGATCCAAATTATTAGGACTTGGGAGTTTTGCTTGTGAACCAAGTTGCACACGTTGTTCAACATGTCAATGGCTTCCTGGATGCCTACATTGGCTTGCAACAGTTTGAGGCTAGGAAGTATCTCTTGTCTCGGTACTACAACTTTCTAAAGGAGGTTCGTTTGAAGGCACACCTTGGTAAGGTGGAGGCAAAGGCTGAGAGTTGGAAAAGCTTGGAATCCTCCCAGCTTATTTCTTAGAGGAGCCATATCTTGCAGTGTTGGAACGCATATTGGGTCGTCCATCTCCGGCGCAAAAGGATGAGACCTACTAGCTTCAGCAACTACAGTGGTGACTTTGGTAGACCGAGTTACTTTCAAATTCACCATAGCTTAAGAAGTTTGGTATCAGATTGTTTGGGAAGAAATTGGTGTTTGCGAGGAATAAATAAGAGATTTGGATATGCGACAAGCGCTTGTTTTTCATGGAATTCATTGGAATCAGAAGCGCATTCTCATAAATGATTGGTGAAACGGTTATATGAGATATTGGATTGGTGAAGCAAGCTTCCAGTGCGACAAAGAGAGGCTGGTCTGCAAGGTTAACACTCCACCATCCAAGTTAATAGGAGAATGAGGAGTAAAGTGTGAGTGAGAATGAGTTTTAGTCCCTAAAATGACGTGTTCTCTCCCTTATATAAGGTGAGCGGTTAAACCGTCAGCATGAGAAAAACTTGTTATGCGGATGGTCGTTGAATTGAATCAGACGATAATAAATGTGCTTTGAGGGCGAAATCCTCTTCCATTGGTGGAATGAGAGATCACTTACTCCATATTCTCTTTCGCTGGATATCGCTTTTGGGTCTCTCGCTATGGACCTTGCAAACAACCTAGAACAATAAACAAATTTAAAAGATAAACTTGATTATATATATATATATATATATATATATGCTAACATACACCCAAAATTGGTGGGCCCCGCACAAAAATACACTACATCTATTTTCTTTCTATTTTTTTCTTCATCTTTCTAATGTGGGTCTCACCCAAAATTGGTGGGCCCCACACAAAAATACACTAAGGTGTATGTTGCTAATGCACACCTACATGGGTGTGCATTAGCATAACCCATATATATATATATATATATATATATATATATATATATATATATATATATATATATATATATATATATATATATATATATATATATATATTAGTGGTGGACAAATTTGAACTGACCCATTGTGTTCTTATGCAAACGGGTCGAATCAGGTCATGTGTTGGGTTGGTCCAATTGCTTAATTTGGATAATATATGATTGTTTCAGTCGAATTCGATTGATTATTTTGGACTCGTCGGAAACTGAACCCGACCGAACTCAACTAATATTTATTTTATTTATTTTATTTATTTTTATTACTATATACGCGACCCATTATAAAAATAGAATTCTTAATGTTGTCAAGTTATTATCTTTTTTATAATTTAATTTTGGCATTGTATATTCACATGAATACAAAATACGCAATATGAAAATTTAAATATTATTTAATGTGTGGTTTAAAGTATGATAATAACAAAATTAATGTCAAATGATATTGAAAATGTTACAACATAACAATTTCTTTTTTAATAATAAAAAAAATAGTCCTTCTTTGGGCTATTATAAAATTTTTAGTTTTTTCCAAAAAAAAATTAAAAAAAAAATGTTCATAAATTTTATAAAAAATGATTATTTTTATAGATTTAACTTAATAAATATTAAACTATTTAAACCCATTTGATAGATCTGTCAAATCGATTTAATCCAATCTGCCAAAAATTAAAATTTTATCGATTGAAATTTGATCTTAAAGAAAAACTACAATTGCGTCAAATTTAAATTTTGAACCTAATTTCAACTCAAATCGACCGATTGTCCAACCTACAAAAGACTTAACTTCAAAAAAAGAAATTAAGAACTATAATTTGTTGCAAGCATCTGATATGTGGAGTTGTTGTGGAGTTTACCAGAGTCTCAATTGAAGGAAGGTTTGGTTACAAAGAAAATGGAACCTAAAACTAAGGATACATGTAGAAAGAGAAGAATATAGATTTAGCAAGAAAAATTATGGCACCATGTAAAAATATTAAAATGTCTTTTAGATTTTATATATATATTTTCGGACACATCTAATACATATATTTCATTTATTTTTGAGCTATATTTTAATTTTATAAATAAATTTACTTTTAAAATGTATTTCTGAAACATTTTCAAAAATATATTTCCGAAACCTAATTGAAAAAAAAAAAAAAAAACAAAAAGTCTATATTGAAACATGGTATAAATGAAGCCGATGAAAACAAATATGCAATGGTTGATAAATATCACTATGAAAATCATAAAACTCTTCAAAAGAGTAAAATTGCTAATAGGGGAATCAATAAAGTCCGCCACAGATATAATTGAAGTCAAATATTGTCAAATATTTTTTAAAATCCAATAATTATGGTTATGTTACCTTACAGATTTCTGTTTTTTTTCCAATAGGTTTCAAAAATACATTTCTAAAATAAATTTATTCATAAAATTATAATGCTAACACTAAAATGAATTAAGTGTGTATATTAGAGTACGTCCGAAAATGCATCTTTAAAAAGTATGAGCATTTTAATATTTTCGCATAATACTTAAAAATTATATATAGAAAAACTCATCCTTTAATTCAATTTAAAAGTTAGGACCAAAATCGCTAAATCGTGATACTTGAACCCAGAGAGGTAGGATGGAAAAAAGCATTCATCTAGTAAAATGGGATGACTTAGGTTACAGATTTACGTAAACACCGGAAAATCACTGACCAAATATCTGAATCAAAGTTGGAATGGCGATAAATTATATCTTGTAGATTATAAATTTTGCCATTATAAATTTCATGAAAATGATTGTACCAATTTTCTATTTTCATGAAAATGATATTTCAAAAAAAAACAGTGCCCCGGCAGTACCTTAATTTAGAATGTACAAATACAATTTCAGTAACCATTCAAAACTGTTAAAATTACTTTATATTCTATTCAACCTCCATAGCAGAATTTGCTTGATCTAAGAAGCTCTTTAGCTCCTTTACTCTTTGCCTGGTCAATGCAACACAATCCTGAAACCACAACAATAGTAATTAACATCAATTTATGTATCCAGTAAAAAAATCCACCCTTTAATTCAATTGCATTGTGCAAACTTACCTGAATAGCAGAAGTAAAGGCAAGAACAGGCCCACCGGGCTTGTAAAGTGATATTAGTTGACCAGATGTATCCAAAACAATTGTCACATGGGTTTCGATTATGGATTCTTCTTCTGCAGTAGGATCAGCCAAGATGTAGTTCTTGTGAAGTATGCATGTTAGCGATAATGGAATGCTTTTTAATGATAGCTTCCTCTTCTCCTTATTGACTTGCTCCTTTGTCTGCTTCTGTCCATCTTCCTCAGACATCAGTACTATTTTGCCTTCATCATTCATGGCAACAGCTGGAATTTGCACTGGCAACATGGAAATGCACGTAAGTCAAAACTAATATGCTAATACCACAGCATGAATGTTAAAAGAAAAATTCACATTAAGGATATCGATGTCTTTGAAATGGAATCATACAAGTTGTTGATAATTTGATAAAACATAATTTATTTTCCAATGCAGTATTTGTTTCGTGTATACAAAGGTACAACTAATAAGAAGCTGGATTATTAATTGGTAATACATTATAGAAAGAAACATGTAACCAGATTATTAGAATATCTATACTATACTGCTATATGAAAGCATGAACTCTAGTCTGTTAAATAACTCATTCCCCTGAATAGTTGGTCCTTGAGCATTGTTGTAACAATGATTGACGGCTAGTGCAGTTTGTTAACAAGTAACTGTGAAAGAGCTCTCTGTGACACTAAATGTATCACCTGAGACTGAATCAATTAAGCCAATACATCAGAACATCAAATACTCTTTGCAGACGGACATTCTCTCTCCCAATTTGCTTTTGCGTGTCTTCAATTTTTTCAGTTTCAGTCACTCCCGGTTATATGGTATCCAGGGCCTTCTTGTGTGTTTAACATGTGTGTATGGCCAAACCAGTTCAAACACCTGAACTGACACCATGACTAGGAGTGACTGAAACTCACTTTGATGGTTATGCTGTACATGGTTGCGCTGACCTCACTTTGATGCTGCTGGCAAATTTCTGGTTTGCAAGCTTAATGAAGCTCTTTATGGCCCCCAACCAGGCAACACGGGCCTGGTTTGAAAGACTTAAAAGTGTATTCTTCTAGGATTTGGGTTTTTGTCCAAATGTAAACTGTCACTGTTTGTTTCTCAAAGGGAAACCAAAGAAGTTATGTATTCATCTATGTCTGATACGATAGCCATTGGCAGCACATCTTTTATAACCAATGATCTCATTGCCAAGTTAAATTCACTCTTTGCCTTGAAATGGCGGTTTTCAGGAATCACGATTACTAAATCATTTACGAGGCCAAGCAAGTACCCAATGACTCCATCAATCTTTAACAGACTAAATACAGTTGTGTTCTTCTGGTAAAAGCCAACGTACTTGGTTGATGCTAAGGGGATTTCCACCCCTACAGTGAACAGATTCGTGATCATCAAGCATGGAGCTAATTATGTCTGAGCCCACTTGTACAACATGTCCATTGTTGGAACTTTGCACCACATGATTCTCATCCGGCAGCAGACAAATCAACACAAATAAAGCTTGTCGGTTCCTCTTTCAATATACCGAGGATCACCGCCAGGTTGTTAAGCAAAACCTTCATTCTCTCAAGGACCCTTTATCACTCATGACTTGCTTTTCCAATTGATCAACCATCATAAATTACTCTCCAGGTTTGCCTTTTTTGCGAAGTGGACTAGGGTAGGTGATCCAGATGACGAGCCCTCCATCTTTGGCCTGTGCATATTTTAGGCCCAAATCTGGTATTTTGGTTGCTAGATACAATACTGAGGCCGGATATCATAAATAACCTGGCTAATACAGTAGCTGAAATCATGTGGACTCAAAGGCTAAGGGGATTTCTACTACACTTTGTTGTGTAATATTTAAACAATGAGTCACTACCATAAAATCATAAACCATGTTCTTCACCCTCAATCCCCCCATCTTCCGCACATTTCTGCAATTTTCGCACTAAGCTCAGGGCTCTGGACTTCGGGTTACTCTATCCATGTTTGAGAGAAAAAAATATTATATTCCCACATGTGATCTTTACTACTGTGTAACTCATTCACTTGAATTAGCAAGAGGTTCTTCTGAGCCGGCATTGCTGTCACAGTGACAGCTAGTACGGTTTGTTACAACTGCAACTGTCGAAAAAGCTAATTGTATCACTATAAATGTATCATCTGGGGCTGAATCCAATCCATTCAAGCCAATATATCATAATACCAACCAAATGCACTTCATAAAAATTCTTTCTGCCCTTTTTTTCTCAAGATTCTTACTATTATTTTCTTGTGGATGTTTTCACTTTCTAAAACAAGTATTCAGTATATTATGAGGACAGCTCTTCGCTGCACTATAAGTGATTCATCTGGAGCTGAATAATTCAAGCCAATATATGAAAAACATGATAGAACCAACTGAATAACAATAACAGACCTATCAGAATACAAAACAAGCTTCACATAAACTGTCTATCTCCCCCACCCTCCCTTTCTCTCTAGATTCTAACTTTTTTTGGCTTATACTTCATATCATTTATTGACACTAATAAAGATTCAGCATACCATGAAGAAAGTAATCACACCTTATAATAAAATAAAAACTATACAAATTCCATGCAAAGTGTATCCAATTCAAAAAATATTTAGCTCCATTCAGGAAAGCAATGGTCATTGACTCCTTTCATGTTACTACTGAGTTCTACCAACTGAAATGTATTTGTCCAGATTTCCTTCAATTACTTTATATGTCGTGTAAATAAACAATCCATAAGTGGGCAGGTTTTATTTAACAGTGCTTTATATGCATGGATATTTTATTTTATCTTCTGAATGATTCACAATTTGACCGGAGATACACTACTTACAATGAGATAAGGCAGCAACTGCAGAGAGTAAAGCAGCATCAAAAAGAGCCCCATCAGCATCCAAACAATAGATATCCTGCATTTTGTCATTCAATAATTGAGAGTTAAACATTCAAAGGAAATAAAGATAAAGCACCTCACACCATAAAACGCTTTGTTTATGGTTGATAACTGAAATTTGATAAATGCAGCACATATAAAACCTTACCAAGTAAGCCATCCATGCAGCTTTTCCACCAACCAAGGACAATTCTTTCAAATCAATCATTCCAGAACTGAGAAAAATAAAATAAGATAAAGGTCATAGAAATAAGATAGTTTAAACTTGACTGAAACCAAATTTAGTTGATCAAATGAGCTGTCAATACTACTGATCACCAAAAAGTATAACATAGAACAACACAAATACAAAGTTTTTGAAAGCCGTAGGCAGGAAATCACCATAGTAAGAATTAATAACCAGGAGGGAGGAGTGGGGTGGGGGGAACAAATTGTGTGAACCATAAACCAAGCTAAACAACAGACTATCAGTTAAATGTTCAATCACAAGGTTAGCCGAGTCGCTTTGGTACAGTTCTAAGAGACAAATTAATATATATTCACAAAGTTTTCCTTACAATTAAAGACCTAAACCTAAAAACTCCCCTTTATTTTCTTCTTTACCTTCCACCTCCCCCTTTATTGTGGAAAAAACAAGGTTCATGGAGTGATTCTGCTAGAATTAGCTTCTTGCGTGATCCAAAGTAATCATTAAGCAACATGAAAGATTAAAACTTGCCTTGAAATGGTGTCAGACAACTGCTTTGACACAACCGGCTCTGCTTCAGCAGGCCTGCCAGGCCTAACAATCGGAGAACAAATCGAAGGCATGTGGAAGTCAATAGCTGAAATAATAGATATCAACACGTCAAAATTTCACACTATATGTCATCACAACTAAATAATCAACAAGCAAGTGGCAAAGCTGGTAATGGCCGCGAACCTAAAAAACCCTCGTCTGGTGACTCCAAGGAAGGAGTCATAACTTCCATTTTAATAGCAGTCAACATAGTCTGAGCAAAGAAGACATAATGAAATCAGTTAAAATCATTCTATTTCAATAATAAACTCCCTTACTCTAATGCAAAGCACAAAATAGACACAAGAAAAAGACAAATAACTAACCGTGGATCCAATCTTCACAAGAGCTGATCCATTAGCAGATGCAACAGCACCTAACCATAAAGAGAAACAACCACCTCAATAAACTCCAATCGTGAATAACATATTATCCGCATATGCAGTTGTGTGTGTATCTGAAAAAGCTTATGAAATGTCTATTAGCTACTTTCTCCTTATCTCCACCAACTCTCAAGAATACATGTTTCGATAAACAGCTTAGCTTAGTTAAGCACTTATGGCTTAATCCCTTATCATATAAGTGCTCATGTAAAATCTGTTTCAATAACAAAATATAAGATCACAACAAACCGTGCTAATATAAGTTATATATTGTTTCCATAAACTATTCTAGGGAGCTTATGGGAGTACGCTGGAAGAACAAGTCATAAGCTGCTTCTATAAATTCTCTAAAACAGTCTCACAACTCACAAGTGCTTTTGTCCGTAGATAAGCTCAAACAAGTCAATCAAAATAGAGCCGATGTAAACACGTTACATCTTATACAAACATAATTCAACCACATTTATGTCATGTTTGGATAAACACCTAAATTTATAGCATATAGCATAAGCGCGTATGTAATTTTCATATAAGCACTTATTTATCCAAATGTGACCTAAATAACAAATGTTTGAACATTAGAATAGAAATGAGTTTAAAAGTAACTAACCAAGAAATATACTTGTTTCTCTAGCTTCTTTAAGTGGTCTACCATCAGGACGTATAGATTCAGCAAGATGCCGCTCGAAATATCGAAGCGGAAAAAGGCGTCGAAACGCATCAACCTCCATTTCAGACGACAAGTCCTCCGTTGCATTTGGAAGACTCATTCTTTTTGTAAAATAGTATGTTAACAAACCAGAAAAAACGAACAAGAAATAACAAAATGCAATGCGACGATGGTTGAATAATTATTGAAAATAGCGTCGAAAACGATACCTTTTGAGTGGGGAAAGAGTTTTCCGGTGACGGCTTTTGGAACGACGGCGCCGTACGGTGTGAGAGAGGTTCGGTGGTTTTCGTGAGGTTTTTGGTTCGGAGATGAGTGAGATTTTTTTTGGTGTTGCTTAATGCTGATTCGGGTTTGGTCAAACGGCAATTTGAAGTGCGGGTCGGGTTGAGTCGAACCGGCTTATTTCGGGTTAGGAGTACCGGGTCAAAACTATTGATGGACGGTTAAAACAATCAGAAACCAGGAAAAATCCGACATCAACAAATGAACGGTGAATCAAATAACCTCAAAATTTAAATAAAGAAAAAACTCCTTTAAAAAAATACTCAAAAATAAGAAGAAACGTTTTAACCTCAAATAGTATACCATTCCAATATGTATTTGTATATTATTCCGATACGTATTTGTATTCATTTACATAACAGGCTTACTATCTTGACACCCCTATTTTACACTTACACCGTATTTCCGTACTGTACTAACAACATTGTTCATGTACAGACGGATACTATTCATGTACGAACATTACTATTCATCGTACGGTCTTGCACTGTTCATGTACAGACGACACTATTCACCGTCCGTACATACGGTGTAGGTGTATGCTTGGTGTCAAAATAGCATTTTTATCCTTTTTAAAATTGGTTTTTTTTTTTTAAATTGGTTTATAAAAACAACACACTATAAAAAAAAACCTTAATTATATCCTTTTTAAAATTGGTTTTTTTTTTTAAGATGAGGGCCAAAGGCCTAAGAGAAAACAAATTACAAAAACACCTTCTTAAAGGTGAAATCTCCAACTTATCGTCTACTATCAAGTGCTCAATAAAATTAGGAGTAGAGATGTCAACGGGGTAGGAAATGTGCGGAGGATGCTTCTCCACTCCCCGCCCCGTCCTCCAATATTTTTCTCATCCCCATCCCAATTTTACAGCACGGGGAATATAATTCCTATTCCCACAGAGAATCAGAGATTCACAAAGATCGAGTGTTAAAAAACTTTTTATATTTTTCGATCAAAACTATGACACTAGTATTTCGTTGCTTTTTCTCTTTTTAAAAAGATATATTTTGCATCTTTTTTATTTAAATAAAAACACATCTTATATCAATAACAAAAAAATAAATTCAAAAAGACTTGCAGTTACGAAAACATAACCACAAATTTACTAATTGAATGAAAAAACAGGTTACTAGTTGAAGTATAGTGAAGTTGAAGAGTAATTACCATAAACACAATGAACAAAGGATAATGGTTGTTGTGATGATGATGTTGAGAATAAAGGAGATGAGAAATGGAGGAGGCAAAGAGAATTGAGAAAAGAAGAAGAGGAGATGGTGTGTACATTGTATGTAATGGATGCACTTTTTAGGGTTAGGTACTTAGGTAGTGAAATAATACATAATATAATGAAACGAAAAATAAAATGATCCACAGATAACTCTTCATTTCCTAATATATTAATTATTATTTTTATGAAAAAAAAAGATGTAAAGTTATATAATTATATATTATATAATAATATATTATATATAGAAGTTAAATAATATGGTCGGGGTCGGGGAATCCGCAGGGCGGAGGGTACTTCCCCGATCCCCGCCACGAAGTATCATTGGGGGAACATTTCCCTCCATCCCCATCCCCACAGGAAAAATAATCTCCGACTTCGGAGCTCCGCGCAGATAATTCCCACATGGATCCCCATTAACAGATGCAAATTGACATCTCTAATTAGGAGTAGTGGAGAAGTAAGACATATTCTTATCAACCTACATTCAGCTTTAGTCAGGGCATCAGCACACTGGTTCACTTCTTTAAACGTATGCAAAACAATAGCTTCATCGAAACGACTTAACAGGCTTTCAATCTTTATGAGCATCTCAAGCCCGTCAATTATACTAAATCTACCTTGATATAATTCCATAACAATCTCAGAAGAATCCGTATTAACTTTGACTCTCCTGAACCCCAGTTCTACTAGATCAACCCTTCGAGAATACCTCATAACTTCGCCAAATAGCTACTATAAGTTCCCACATTCTTGGAGAAACCTCCCAATCAACACCCTTCTTTATCTCTAATCAGACCCCCACACCCTGCAGATACACCTTCAATGCAAGTCATCCATGTTAAGTTTCACCATTCTCGACTTGGGAGGCAACCACTTAACAAGACGAACCTCCTTACTTCTAACCACAACTTTGTTGTTAAAAATCAAGGCTTCTTCATAATCTTTCACCCGATCGGATACAAGAAAACTAGGTTTGCAAGGCCTAACAAAATCCTCCACATGCTCCTTTTTATTGCGCCAATACCAAATAGTGTGACAAGCCATTGCCCAAAAATTATTCCACCCACCTTCCTTCATGGATCTGCAATTTATATTCATAGATATCCACTTCTCCAAGTCAAAATTAAAAAACTCATTATAGGCTTCTAGAGGCACTTGATACACCCACACCTCCTTGGCTCTATGGCAATCATGAATTGCATGTATAGTAGTTTCCACTGCATGGTCGCATAGCCTACAAGCAGCGGATCCTAACAATTTAATGTTCTTATTCAGATTCTTCATCAACTTATCGTGCTTCAAGAGCCAAATGAAAGTTCTCACTCTCTCTAGAACTTTCAACTCCCAAATGACCTTCCAATCATAATCAAGTTCAAAATGATAATGATCTACCAAAAGATCGTAAAAAAGCTTCACCGAACCATCAACGAAAGCCACACCTTCCATCATTAGGTTGTCCTTCACTGCATCTGTACTAATAACAGGTGGTTGAATGCCTCTAATCTTGCTCAAAATCCCTCTCGGAATCCACTGATGAAGGGCTGGCCAATCCCAGTCACCATCATCATTCAAAAGCGCCCTCTCCTTGGCATTAACCAGATTGTTCAAAATATCACAAACATGATCTCGAATACAAAGGCCATGCTCAATCCAGCTATCCTCACAAGCATCAATTGTATTTCCATTTCCAATAAGTTATTTACCATGCCTCACCAAGAAAGGGATGAACTTAACTATAGCTTTCCAAAGCCCTGAACCTGTACACGTCTTTGTTGAGCTACAACGTAAAGGCACTTCCTTGTAAATTCCCTTCATCACCTTACACCAGAGGTTCTCAAATTTATTGATTAACTTCCAGCTGAGTTTCATAATACAAGCAATGTTCATGATTCGAAGGTATTTAATCCCAAGTCCGCCAAGCTCCTTGGGACGCATACCAGTCTTCCAGTTGACAACATGTATCTTCTTGTTATTGCTGGTGTCACCCCAAATGAAATTTCATTGTAATCTCTAGATGTCTTCTAGGCAAGGCTTAGGTAAGATATTTGTCATCATCTAATATATCGGTATGGCTTCAAGAACACTATTGGCTAAAGTAATACGACCAGCCATGGACAACGAGGTAGCTTTCTAATTAGAGAGCGTGGCAACAATTTGATCTATAACATATTGAAAATCAGATCTTCTAAGATTCTTCCCACTTAAAGGAACCCCTAGATACTTCCCAAATTGAGATGTTTCTTTGAATTTAGAAGCATGCAACAGCTTCTATTTCATGCACTGCGAGACATTTCTAGAAAACACAATGTTATATTTTTCCTCACTAATCTCCTGGTCGGTTAAGTTACAAAAACGCTGAAGAGGAGTCATTACACACTTCATTTGAGCATTGGTAGCTTCCCTAAAAGTAAGTCGTCGGCAAACATTAGATGCAAGATTTTGGGACCTCTCGCCCTCATCTTAATGGCTCTCCAATTCCCCTTAGCAACCTCATGCTCAATAATATGTGACAGCTTCTCCATGCAAAGCACAAATAGATATGGTGACATTAGATCCCATTGCAGTATTCCACGTTGAGGATGAAAAAACTCTCCACGAGCACAATGCCAATTCACATTCAATTTGGTACTCGTGATTGCGTGTATAATAAGGTTAGTTAACTCATCAGGCATATTGGCTTCCTTAAGAACTTGCTAAATGCATTCCCAACTGATTTTGTCATAGGCTTTGGACAAGTCTATCTTGATAGCGAATATACCATTCTTACCTTTCTGTAGCTCCGGTTTTGTGACGTGACCACTGTAACACCCTTTTCTACCCCACAATTATCACAGCGGAATAAACATAAAATCATAGTAAAATCAGAATCACCTCAAAGGGTGCACATTTCTCAATAAATTCAAATCAACAAAATTGCTCTGTAAACAACGGGTTTTCCTCAAAATAACTCAAAATGACTTCAAAGGGCAGCAGAACCACCATAACCACAAAAATCCCACAAAGGGTTTATTAAAACAAACCATAGTCATCAAATAATCATTAAAATAACATCCAAATAAAACTCAA
Organism: Lathyrus tuberosus; assembly: GCA_022829125.1. Lineage (NCBI taxonomy): Eukaryota > Viridiplantae > Streptophyta > Magnoliopsida > Fabales > Fabaceae > Lathyrus > Lathyrus tuberosus. Next base: position 770,752 of record JALAZF010000810.1, read on the forward strand.
CATGGTTCGACTCAACGACCCAACCCGATGTTACACTATCAAAGTAAGACCCTCTACATCGACCAAAATGCAAATAACTTCAAAAGTCCTCAAAAGCATCCATATCTAATCCTGATCACCTGCACGTTACCCACGTGGAGGCAACATTCAAATAGGCAAGGTGAGTAATACAATTCATTATAATCAATATAAAATAAGATATGCATAAAAATGGCGTCATCATCATATGCAACATCATCAGAGTCATCACAAGGCAAACATCAAAACATGTCATCATAAATCGCAACAAATGCCACATAAATGCAATGCACAACAGGACTCGTGCATGTGGTACCAATCATCACAATCGATGGATACTTAGGCCATCACCCTCCAAAGATCCCCGTCAATAGGATCGGTTCCACACAAGAACCGGAGCACGTCATAAACCACTTCACATCTACATAATGGGATGGAAGCCACAATAGACCGAAGTCTAACATCATAATCACTGGACCAAAGTCCTAACATCATCATCAAAATATGTTATGAGTGCATGATGCACAACGTCATAATCATCATCATCAATAAAGTCATCATGTGCATCATCATTCATCAAAATCTCATATTCGTCATATCGTCATTTATTCATCAATACATCATGCATCATCATCTTATCATCATCAACATAGCTCATGCTAATTCACATCAATATTTAATCACCAAACATCAGGTATAAACAACTCATAATCATCAACACACTCGTGGTAATTCATACCATCACTTAAATCACCAAACATCATATATAACAGCTCATAATCATCAATATACATCACGGTAATTCATATCATCAATTAATCATCAAACATCACGAAATCATCGTCATATGATCACCAATAACATCAGGGAAAATCATCAGAAAAGTCACAACATCAGAACATCAAAACAGCTCAAGAAACATAAAATAATTTGCGAACAACAGACGTTCGCTACCATGTTCGCCTTGCGAACATGTTCGCTAGGAAGTTCGCTTGGCGAACTCCAGCGAACCCCAATATCCCATACAAAAACCAGAGAGTTCCCCCTTCTTCCTCTCCTCGCACTACAAAAAAAAAGGTCATCCGCCACGGACAGAAAACCGCGGTTATATCTAAAATAACCGTGGTTGAAAGCTTTCGCCACGGTTTGGCCACGAATAAGCAACTGTGGGATATGCAGTCGTGGCCTAAATAATAAGCCGCGGTTTTCGTGTTTGTTCCACGTTTTATATACATTTGTGGCTTGAATAGGCCACAGTTTAGGTATTTAGGTTAAGGTCGCGGTTTATCATGTGTCGCGCTTCTTAACAGTGGTCGAATCTAGCCACGGTTCTTATTTAATGTATAGGGTTTTAATTTATGGCCACTAATTAAAACCGCGGCTACATTTTGCTCATGGTTTTACACCATTTAAGTAGGCCACGGTTTCTTTTTGTGCCGCATAGTTGTAACCATGTTGTTCTTCATGACATGGCATAAAGAACCATTTTAGATCAATATAATGTATAAACACCCTACCAATTTTGCACGAATCCTTGCAAAGTTTGTTGGTCCATTTGCAATTATTTGGATCAATGAGTATCCGTTTTATTGTTTATGTCCATACACTTTAAAAACAAAAAAAAATGTTTTTATAAGTGAAAACGGTAGTCATTACATAGTTCTCATGGCCTAAAGAAACTTTGAATTGAGATCATAAGTTTGTACATAAGCTCCATTACGATCATGTGCAAGTTCCTTCGCCCTATCCATCAAGCCATCATCCACAATTCGTCTTCACGCCACGGCCAAGAATTCACCAAGTCCTCCACCTACAAATAACAAGTGCATAAAGATCAAATCAGTGAAAAAAAAGGGTGATATCAAGAGGTGTTTTCATTTCGAAATCTTAATATGATCGATATAATACTTAATATGCATGAACAATAATACTTAAGTTCAATGCTACAAAAACTTAATATCATAAGAATTTTGTGGAAACTTAATATAATAACAAAAACTTAATATGATCGATATAATACTTAAGTTCAATGCTACAAAAACTTAATATACTTAATATGCTTCAATGGAAACTTAATATAATAACAAAAACTTAATATGATCGATATAATACTTAATATGCTTTAAGAACAAAAACTTAATATAATACTTTCTACAGACACAATTCAGCTTTGTAAGGATGAATTTGATCGATATAAAAACTTAATATGCATGAACAATAATAATCAAGTTCAATGCTACAATTTATTACTACAATGTACCACATATGAATATAATGCAATTCAGAAAACTCAAAAAGGGACTTTATAATAACTAATAATACAAAAAATTGATGAACTATAACACATTTATATGCTTTAAGAATGCTACTAACAGGAATGGAAATTTTTAGACATGAAATTGAAAGACAGATAGAAATTAGCAATGTATTTCTTACTTGAATTGATCAGAACTTTGGTGGTGAAGCATTCCTTCACATTCCACTTCAATATAAGTATTTTGCCAATTTCTTATAGCTGTGACGAATACACGACAGATTCTAAAAAAAGGACTCTTGTCATTATCCTTAATGTTAAACCTATATGTCATTGTTCCAAGCATGAAAACAAACAAACCAATTGTCATTACGGCACAAGGGATTCCAAATCCAAGAACCCAACTATAGTTATCTTGTAAAAGAATCAATTTTTATGTGAATCAAACACTAGCTTATTAGGTAAACAGCATGTCATTCAATTCATCTGCAAACATCATCTGCAGACACACGGATCTAAAGAGAGAATATTTGTTGTCATTTCTGCACTAAATGTAAGTAGAAATTCAGAAGTCTTCAAGCAAGTCAATCAAAGGACTATAAAACTCACATGCACCTTTGTGGTATCAGATATGAAGATCAGAACATGCTGCTCCACCTTTACAACCATGCCAGTCGCACTTTCTTGAGCACCAGAAACAACTTTAACATGGTTTCTAGGTTCAAAATATTTAACAAGTACCATTTCATGTACTGCAAGAGTTTTCTAAGCAAATGGAAAGAGAGAAAAAACTAGATATACTTAGATCATCATTAAAGCAATTATCACTAATCACCAATATGCAAAACTGGCAGACTATACAGTGAAAAAAAAAGTCAAATATCAATTAATACTTACAGGAAGACCCTTTATTTCTGGCCTTTATAAATAATGTAACCAAAAGCCAATGAAGCCAATGCAATGGTAAGGCCATAAAAGCCATCAGAATTTGAGCAGCTACATTCCAAACTAGCCTTGGCGTTCCTGATTTTCTGCAATATCAAAATTTAAAAACTCTAATCATAAATAACAAATGAAGTCATATACATGTGAATTGAAGAAATATTAATGACTGTGCATATGTCAGTGAAGATTGTTGTGTTGAGTCCTACATAACCTTTAAGAATACCAGAAACCGGACCGCGAGAGGAAAACAAAGCTGTGCATATGTCAGGTTCAAGTCAAACGACAGTGAGATATCTAGAGCAACCTCATTAGAAAATGTTAACAGTCAAGTGATATTTTCGCAAATTTTTCACTCAAATAAAGAATCACCATAGCAAACCAATCAAACATCAACTCAACAAATCATCAATTTGTTCCATAGTCCCTAAAGTATCACCCTTTCATCAATCTAGTCCCTAAAGTACATAAATATAACAAATAATCCTTATAGTATATAAAACCTGTGTTTAGTCCCTTGACTAAAATGTCAGATTTTCATATACTTACATATAATCCTTAAAGTATACAAAACCCGTCTTAAGAGAACAAAATGTTAGATTTTCGGGATTAAATTGACGGGTTCTTTAAACTTTAGGACAACAAAAAACACATACATACATGTTGCACACACCAATAATAACATATAAAGTTTGCACATTACTATGCAAAACTAAATTAATGATTAACACAATTGCTAATTACAAAGAAAAAACAAATATACCTTTCAACTTCTTCTTTAGACATGTTAGTAAAAACCATTCCAGCATCTCCACGCATTAACTATGGTAGAAAAAAAAATCAAAATCAAAATAAAACAACAAAATCATTCATCAAAAACAAACAAACAGATAAATAAATAAACAAACTACCTTTGAAACTTTATGTAGATTAGGTTTAATTTCATCAGAAGCAGAACGACCAAGAGCAACTTGCATTACTTTATTAGATCCAAGAAAAAATCTACTAGTAGATTTCAACTCATCTCTAAACTCTTTCAATTTCTTATTCCTCATATTCTCAAACGAAAAAACGTAAACTGAATTATAATTTTCAGCTGCATCTCTTATTGCGTTAACAATCACTTCTTTGTGACCTCTTCCCTTTTTCGTTGTCTTTGAAAGTGTAACTATGAATATATATAAATTAATCAGAATCAGAATCAAAATCATGGTGTTTGTCTTTGAAAGTTCAAATATGCGATTATTGGAAGGAATAGATTAACGTACCTTGCATGTTTTCCTTCCCAGCAGAATCCAACTATGAGACCAACTCAATTCATGCCTGCGGGTATTGCCCCTGATCCACAACAATTCATGCCCACTGGTACAGCCTCTCGTCCGCAACAGGGTTTTGTAGGTACCAATGTCTCAAATGCTAACATTTCAAATGATCGGGATAGAGGAAGGGCTGCCATGCCTCCTTCTAGGCCTGCAGGAATGCAGTGTGATATGAGACTGATTACAAAGGTCACTTAGTAAAAAAAAAGCTACGGTAGAAGTTCGAACTGTTATGGCTGACCTTGTCCTTAGAAACTTGGAGGTTCATTTCCTTGGAAAGCCATTGCTGACTCCATTCAGTGGCATCACCAGCTGCAACAGCTGCTGTGAAAAATAAGTTGGTACATGCTTGGACTTTGGATATAAGTCATTGGCTTGGATTCAAATGCGTGTGGTGTGCTGCAGTATTAAACACATTCATCAGGATTCAAACCGTAATCTCGACAATAAATCATCAACATCAATCATCAAGCGATCACGAAAATTCTAATTTGAATCACAAAAGGAAAGTTTACAAAATCATCATGCAATCTTAGCATTTAATTGAATTCACTCCATTCAGCCTATAAAAAAAGACACGGTTTGGAGAGAAGTTCAGGGCAAAAAAATCATCCCACAATCCATAACCATCCATCACATACTCACAATAACAACACATACATCTTTACAGTATCGCAAAACAAATTCTCAGAAGAAAAATTCACACGATTCCAAAGAGAACATTCATATAACATCACAGCAATAAAACTCATTCTCAAAAATACATTCACACCAGAGAAATTCACACCACACAGTATGCAAAAAGAGTAAAAACACGCAATTTCAAATCAAAAATACCACAGAGTTCATACAAAGAATACCAGTTCTTCAACGTCAAATCCACACAAATACCAGGCAGTAGCAGTGAAAGCATAACATCGTTCAGAACAAGAAGAATTCGTCGTCCCGTCGCCGTGAAGCACCATCAGAGTGTCTCCGATAGGTAACCCTAAATCGGCTTTTTTTTACTCTTTTACTTTCGTTTTCCCATGTATGTGTTTGAATCGCTATGCATTTCTAGAACGAAAGTGGTATGAGCTTTTGATAAGCCGTGAGAGAGAGAAAAGGGTTTGAATCGCTATGCATTTCTGGAGACGGAGGAAGAAGGTCGGGTAGGCGAGGATTGAGGAGCCGTGAGAGAGAGAAAAGGGTTTGAGTCGTGAGAGGATCAGAGAGAGAGATGAGTGGCGTGAGGTTTTTCTCTAACCTAATTTAGTTTTTCAATTTGTTTTCTTTTTTAATCTAAAAAAAAATAGAAAAGAAAATAATTAACGTGAGGGGAACTAAAAAACGAGAGGGAAATTCTGGCGGGGTAGTGAAAATTATAATTCCGCGGTTTTTCTTTGTGGCTTAAAATATCTACAGTTTTTTGACCGTGGCTTAAATACAAGTGTGATTTTGTAACCGTGGCAATTGAAGAAAAGGCCACAGTTTCACACTCCGGATTCAATGTTTCTAAACATATGTTTACGATTTGAAAACCCTGGCCAAAGCTTATATGTGGCCACAGTTTTTGAGTTGTGGAAAAATTTAGCGTGGTCGTAGGCCATTTTTCTTGTAGCGTCGCTACCTCTATTCGCTGTGCAAAGCCCTTCGCTGGGACATTCGTTGTGCGAGCCCACAAAATCAACCTCAGGATTCATCCCAATATCATCACACAATTTATCGCGCATTCGCTGCGCTGCTCGCTTTGCGTGCCTGGGCGAACATTCGCCTTGTGAATGATTTGTTCGCCTTGCGAACTAGCGATTCCTGCAATCGCTGATACGCACCAGAAGCATCCCAGCCCCAAAAACCTTTACGATTCCAACCTCAAATCACCCCAAAACACTCCCAAAACAGTCCTGAAACATCAAGGCAATCAAAGGCATAAAACCTACGACTATTAGGTCGATTAATTCCAATATCCTAACTCAAAATCATCTAAACCTTCACAAACTCTCAAAGTTCCCATAAACCCCATAAATCCCTTTCTCATTGTTAGCTCCTAATTTCGACGCTACATGATTTCAGACAATGGCTTTAAAAGAAGTTATTCTTTAAAATAATAATGCTAGAAAAGAAGGCTTCGACTAAGAAGGCCTTCAACCATGTTTGTGCAATGCCTGAGTCGAATGGAAGGATTTCAAGACTTCAAATATTGCTAAGTCCAAAGAGTCAAGTCGACACGGTGAAGTGGATATGGATAATGCGTTGCAGTTACAACTGAATAGTGGAGGGAAGTTCCACTATTTAAATTTGAAAAGAGGACAGGTGGCGAAGATCCAGATCGTGAAGACATGCAAAGTGCCAAGTGGCGTAATCTAAGAATAAAACGTCAAAGGGTGGTTACATTAGAGTATTATAAATAGGTTAGTCTTAGAGTTAGAATAGTGTGAAAAAATCAAATTGTACAAGTAACTCTATATTCACTCAAAGTATCCAGTGTGTCGAGAAACCAGTGAAGTGAGAATGTACGTGATTGTAATCACCATTACCTTCTATTGCAATGCAATTTACTTTGAAGTTTCTGTTTTAGATTCTTTACTTTGAAATCTCTTTTCATGAACTTTTACCTTTCAAGTCATTTACATTGCCCAGTCTTTACTTTACATTTTTACATTAAAAGCCTTTATTTTCAAGCATTTCCCTTTTCTGCACTTTACGATCTTTATGCATTACTTCCCAACATTTAACTTCAGTTTTTCTTTATCAAGCCTTTTACATTCAGCCTTTTTTCTTTTCTTTGATGTATCGTTCGACGTAGTCATTTCCTTTATCTTTATCGTTTTCCTTTACACTTCAAACACCCATTTTTATTTATGTGCATTGTCGAAAGGCATCCTTTATCAAATTGTGAAATATTCTAAATACACATACAACACATGTCCTAGGATCAATCTGATCGATCCTGTAAGTTACTAGAACTTTATAGTTTTAGAAGATCAACGGTTGTTTACCAATTTTCAAGGTAAACAAATTGGCACGCCCAGTGGAACAGTGCTAAACGTGGATTTGGAAGTTTGTAACTTTTAAATAACCGCCAAAAGGAAGTTTTATAACTGTCTTCTTAAGTATTTGTTGTTTCATTGGTCGAGTTTGTGGCAAATTATTGTATGCACCTAAGAAGTGGAAAGGTAGCCAGTTCAAACGAATATAGACCAAAGAGAAGAAACGTGAGGAGAATGGCATCTGGCCAAGGAAATTCAAATCCCAGTTCTGCTGGGACCAATACTTAACCAAGCAGTTCAAGTGTTCAGAATAGCACCATCAATCCTCGAGAATTACCAAGAAGTATTGTGACGCCAACTCCAGTTCCTTCGACAGGAGGGTCGACAGTGTTAACCATGGTGACAGAGCCTTCGTCTTCGACAGCGGGACCAGGGGCGACATACGTGAGGCCGTACACTCAGCCAGTCTTGGAGTACATTGGCCCATCAGTGACAAATCCTCAGACTCCGCCAGGAGGAGGTTCGACGTACAGGCAGTTTCCTCCCCCAGGATTTTCACAGTCTTTGCCTAGGAACTCAATCTATGGCATGCCAACGGCAATGATGCAGAATCTGCGTACTGCACCCCCAGTATATTCAGAAAATGTGATATCTTCCCCTTTGCAGGAGTCAGGTTCTGGAATCAACATGGGTCGAAACAGCCAGTCCATAGGTTTGGGTTATTCTGCTCAAGGGCCCAACTTAACAAATGAGTCTGCAGGATATTTGAGGCAACAGGTGGCTGAGAGCAATATGCAAATGGTACATACTTTGTCTCAAACGATGGGAGAAATTTACCAGCCATTGATCCGGAATACTACTCAAACCAATCAAATGATGACAACCCAGATGGCACGAATAGCAGAGTTCATGGGAATGTTAGCTCATGTTCAACACCAAACTCAAGGAGTCGAGACGAGGGAGATTGCTCAACAAGTTAACCCAGTGAATCCAGGGTTGGTCAAACCACCTAGGGAGGAGCCTCCTAGAAATCAAATACCAATACTTGAAGAGGAGGAACCAAGGATGGTGCTAGTGAACAGAAATCAAGACGCTGATCGTATGGTGAATCAGGTTCGACGCAATAATGTAGCGGCAGAGAACAATTTGGCAGCCTTGGTCGAAAGGATAATGGCTCGAAATGGCCTGAGTATGGGTTTTTCTAAGCCAAACTTTACTTCGCCTATAGTAGACTATATACTCCAAGCCGAATTGCCTCCAAGGACAAAAGTACTAAAGTTTACTAAGTTCTCAGGAGATACTACAGAATCTACCGTCGAACATGTGGCGCGCTACCTGATCGAAGCCGATGAGATTGCAAATGATGAGAGTCTAAGGGTAAAGTATTTCCCTAGTTCCCTCACTAAAAATGTATTCACGTGGTTCACCACGTTACCATCTGGTTCGATTTGTAATTGGACCCAGTTGGAACGTTTGTTCCATGAGAAATTTTACATGGGTCAGACGAAGATTAGTTTGAAAGAATTGGCTAGTGTGAAACGAAAGTTCAATGAGCCAATAGATGATTACTTGAATAGGTTTCGACTACTCAAGGCTAGATGTTTTACACAAGTTCCTGAGCACGAGCTTGTCGAAATGGCCGCTGGTGGCCTTGATTACTCTATCAGGAAAAAACTGGACACCCAGTATTTAAGGGATATGGCCCAGTTGGCTGACAGAGTTCGACAGCTAGAGCGTCTCAAAGATGAGAAAGCTAGGGTGAATAAGAACAAGAAGGTAGCTTACGTCGAATACCAGGAGGGCATCAAAGAACTATATGACGAGTCCGTTAGGTTCGACGAAAATGAGATAGACCTTGTTGAACTTAAGAAGGCCCCCCTTATTCTTGTAAATTATTAGTTCCTTCGAATGGAAAAAACCCTGTCGAAACCGAAAAGAATGATAGGTTCCCAAAGAAAACATACACTTTCGACATCACTAAATGTGACGAAATTTTTGATTTGTTAGTTAAGGATGGTCAAATATTAGTGCCTCCCGGTGCTAAATACCACCTTTAGAGCAAAGAAAAAAGAGAGGTTTTTGTAAATACCATAATTACTTGGGTCATAAGACGTCTCAATGTTTTCTTTTCAGGGATTTGGTGCAGAATGCTATTCAGGAGGGAAGGCTCAAGTTTGGGGAGAAGACTAAGACCTAGATGAAGATTGATACCAACCCCCTTGATGTAGCTGAAGAAAATTATGCAGAGCCTGAGGAGGTCAACATGGTCGAACTGGTTGAATTGTCTGACAGCAGTTCGGGTAGTGTTAGTACCAACAAAGCTCTTGGCAGAAATGCCACGGTGGTGGAGGTTACTGAGGACCTTACCAATGATGTTGTGTTTATCAGAGAGGCTGAAGAGATGGATGGCTATCAGCTGGAGCATTTGATATGTATGGCTGCTGAACATTACTTTAGTACCTCTTCTGAAGTTCAAAGGTTCGACGCTGAAACTATAGTCGAGACTCGTGCTGAAGTTGAAGCACCAAAGTTGTAGATGGTGACAAGAGAGATTGCTGATCATTTTAGACAAATGGACGAGGCTGCTGCCGGCCTTGATATTGACTTTTCTAAGATGCGTGTAAAAGATGAAGTTAACGTGAACATGGTCGAAGTTATTGACAAACAGGCCATGGATATTGATGACCAAAAGGACTGCGACAAACTGGATTATCCCAGAGAAGATGAGATCATCATTGATTTTCTCCACAGGTGCCAGGGGAAGAATTCTAAAGTCATGTTGTGCCCTCGATGTAGTGCTATCTTCGATAAAGAAGCTGCTCATGGCCTCCAAACGGGGAAAGAGGCTAAATCTGGACGTGGGAGGAAAGATGCTCAAAAGCCAGGGCATTTCGACCCAAGGAAAGCTAATCAGAGACAATATGGTCCAAGGCCACAAATTCCAAGGGCCAAGCAAGCTACTTTCAAACCCAACAGCGAAGTACCAACTGGGAGGTGGGTTAAACATGTCGAAGCAGCTGGAAAAGGGAAGCAAGGATGGAAAAGTTTTGATGTGGCTAGAGGTTCTTCACTTGAGTATAGGAAATAATTCAAGTCTTCCAACAAAGTTGCCTATGTGTCTGAGAATTACAAAGGAAAAAATCCCATGTCGAGGTCCCAATGAAGGAGAGAGCAGAGGCGAAGGAAAGCTTTAAGAGAAGCTCAGGCTAGAGACTCGACGGAGACCAGCACTAATGTCCTGCCAGCTAGCAACAAAGGTGTTGGCATGAGAACAACAAACCAGCTGCCGGTGGGTCGAAAGTTGTTTACTTCCAAGAAGGAAGCTGAGAAATTTATGGTCGAAACAGTTGAAGACGATGCGTCGACCCACAACTTTGATTCAGACTCTGATGCTTCTTTGAACATCATTGTCAACGTAGTGTCAGTAATGCCAAGGGAGTATGACAGAGTAACTGAAGTGGAGAATTTGGATGCCAACGCTGAGGCAGAAATGGCAGCACACCAACCTGTGTGCTATTATGTAATGAACAATGGCTGTGTCGAAGAACAGAATGCTTTCTTTGAGCAACCAACTGAAGCCATGAAGGGACACTTGAAACCTCGGTATATTACAGGGAAAGTAGAGAGCGTGGTTGTTAACAAGATCTTGGTAGACTGTGGGGCTACTCTCAACTTAATGCCACATTTTCTGCTAGGTAAAATTGGTAAATTCGACACTGATCTTAAACCCCACAACATGGTCCTCTCTAACTATGAAGGGAATATTGGGACCACTTTAGGTGTCTTACAGGTTGACTTGACTGTGGGTACAGTGACAAGACCCACCTTGTTCATGGTGGTCGAAAGTAAAGCTAACTACAACCTTCTACTAGGAAGGGAATGTATTCATGGCATTGGGGCAGTACCTTCATCAATGCACCAACGCATAACAATCTGGAGGCCTGATGGAATAGTAGAAAACATTGAGGCTGATCAAGGCTACTTTAAGGTGCCTGTTAATCATGTTGATGGTTCTGAGTTCGACAAAAATTTGGCGCATATTGTGCCTTGTACTCCAGCAGAATTTGATCTCTCCCTAGATGATCACGCATTCTGTTCATTGCACTTGCACCCACTGGAGGGGTTTCGGTGGGACAGAGAAGTCGTAAGAGAAGAAGGCAATGTCCTATACTATGGGCTGCCTGAGGTTGACCCCACAGGCTGGGGGAGTGAATTCAGCAACAATGACTGAATTCGACGCATTACAAAGAATTTCGGCCTATGTGGCCGAATCCAAGTTACAAGCGGCTTTAGAGGCTGCACACAACCACATGGTTGTCGAAGCCAAAACTCAAATTTGTGAAGTAGGCCCTGGTAAGGACTTTGAACCTGAGCCACCTGATGGGCGTCAAATTGAAGACCAAGACCAAAGGCTTGATGCTGTGTATGATGGTGAGCCTTTAGGTTTTGAAAAGGATCCACTGTCGGATAATATTAAAATGTTGGCGCAGGATCCTTTGGAAGAAATTGACTTGGGTGAAGGGGGAGTAAAAAGGCCTACTTATATCAGCGCTAATCTCGACCCACTACTCAAAGTCGAAATAGTCCAATTATTGAGGGAATTCAAGGATTGCTTCGCTTGGGACTATGATAAAATGCCTGGTTTGAGGAGAGAGCTTGTTGAACATAAGTTGCCAATCATACCTGGGAAAAAGCCAGTCAAGCAAAATCCAAGATGGTTTGCCCCAACAATCCTTTCCAAGATCAAAGAGGAAATCGAAAGGCTACTTAGGTGCAAGTTCATCCGTACAGCTAGGTATGTCGAATGGCTAGCTAATATTGTACCAGTCATTAAAAAGAATGGTTCTTTAAGGGTTTGTATAGATTTTAGAGATCTAAATTCTGCAACCCCTAAAGATGAATATTCTATGCCTGTGGCAGAAATGCTGATTGATTCTGCTGCAAGACATGAATATTTGAGCATGTTGGATGGTTATTCTGGTTACAACCAAATATTCATTGCTGAGGAAGATGTCCCAAAAACTGCTTTTCGATGTCCATGGGCATTAGGTACTTATGAATGGGTAGTGATGCCTTTCGGTCTAAAAAATGCTGGGGCAACTTACCAGAGAGCAATGAATTCGATCTTTCATGGTTTTATTGAGACTTTTATGCAAATATATATTGATGATATTATTGTTAAGTCCTTTTCAGGAAAAGATCATATAAGCCATCTTCGACATTCCTTTGAAAGGATGAGAAAGCATGGTCTGAAAATGAATCCTCTCAAATGTGCTTTTTGTGTGCAGGCAGGGGATTTCTTAGGCTTTGTGGTCCACAAGAAGGGGATCGAAATCAACCAGAATAAAACCAAAGCCATTATGGAAGCAAAAACGCCATCAATAAAGAAGGAATTCCAGTCTCTCTTAGGCAAAATAAATTTCTTGAGGAGATTTATATGTAACTTAAGTGGGAAAACGCAAGCCTTTTCACCATTGCTTCGAGCTAGCAAGGATGGGTTCGACTGGGGGCAAGATCAACAGGAAGCCTTCGACAAAATCAAAGAGTACCTGAGTCACCCCCCTATTCTCTCACCACCTCGTGGCAATAAGTGTATGAGATTGTACATAGCGACGTCAGATAGAACTTTAGGGAGCATGTTAGCTCAAGAGGATGATGATGGCGTCAAAAGAGCCGTTTATTACCTTAGTAGAGTTTTAAATGATGCATAAAATAGATATAGCATGATTGAAAAATTATGTTTATGTTTGTATTACTCTTGTACCAAATTGAAGCATTATATAAAACCAGTTGATGTGTATGTTTCCTCTCGTTATGACATTATTAAACATATGTTGTCCAAACCTATCTTGCATAGTCGAATTGGAAAATGGGCATTAGCATTAACTGAATATTCTTTAACTTATAAGCCTTTAAAGGCTGTTAAAGGACAAATAGTGGCAGACTTTATAACTGACCATTCTACAAATGAGACCCCCCTGAACTATCTTGATGTGGAACCTTGGAAGTTATATTTCGACGGGTCAAGCCACAAAGATGGGACAGGCGTAGGAGTACTTGTTATTTCTCCTAGTAAAATTCCAACAACACTTAAGTATAAAATTGAAGGCCGTTGTTCTAACAACGAGGCTGAATATGAAGCTTTAATTGCTGGACTTAAAGTATTGTTGGAATTAGGGGCAACTCACGTCGAAATAATGGGAGATTCAGAACTGGTCATAAAACAAGTGACCAAAGAGTACAAGTGCATAAAAGAGAATTTGATTATGTACTTTGTAGTTGTGAATCGACTGTTGAAAAAGTTCGACGCAGTTAGTTTTTGACACATCCCTAGACTAGAAAACCAGGTAGCTAATGACTTGGCTCAGATTGCATCAGGGTATAAAGTTTCGAAAGATAAATTACAAGATGCAACCGAAGTCGAAGTCAGAGGAAGGGTGGTGTCAGTAGGATTAGCCCCATCAGATTTGGAAGAAACTAAGCTTGGATATGTTGACGAAGACAATTTCGCAATTCTGGCAGTTGATAGTATAACTGACAAGGATTAGAGGAAGTCTATAATAGATTACCTGAAAAATCCAATAGCTTCGACAGAAAGGAAAATCAAGTATCAAGCTTTAAGTTATGTCTTGTTGGGTAATGAATTATTCAAAAAGACTCCTGAGGGAGTATTGCTTAAGTGCCTCAGTGAGGCAGAAGCCTACTTAGCACTTTTAACTGTCCATAATGGGGCACATCAGGTAGGCCATAAAATGAAATGGTTGTTGTTTCGACAAGGCATGTATTGGCCTACCATGTTAAAAGATTGTATTGAATTTGCTAAGGGTTGTCAGGAATGTCAAGTTCATGCTGGCATTCAACATGTCCTTGCGAGTGAATTATATTCTATAGTGAAACCTTGGCCTTTTAGAGGATGGGCTTTGGATTTGGTCGGAGAGATTCGACCAACATCATCTAAAAATCATAAGTACATTTTGGTAGGTATTGATTATTTTACCAAGTGGGTCGAAGCTATCCCATTACCAAATGTTGATCAGGAAGATGTGATTGAATTTATCCAGAAGCACATCATCTATAGGTTTGGAATCCCATAGACAATTACAACAGACCAAGGATCAGTCTTCACTGGTCGAAAGATGCAAGAGTTTTCTAAAGAAATGGGATTCAAGCTTGTAACCTCCACACCTTATTATGCTCAAGCTAATGGCCAAGTCGAAGCAGAAAATAAAGTAGTTATTGGGTTGATAAAAAAGCATGTGGGGAAAAAGCCAAGAAATTGGCATAGGACATTGGACCAAATACTCTGGGCATGTCGAACGTCCCCTAAAGAGGCAACTAATACTACCCCATTTCGACTGACTTTTGGTCATGATGCAGTTTTGCCTGTGGAGATTTATCTTCAATCAATAAGGATTCAAAGGCATCATGAGATTCCATCTGAGTCTTATTGGAGTATGATGTTTGATGAATTAGTAGACCTAGACGAAGAAAAGCTCCATGCTTTAGAGTTGCTGAAAAGGCAAAAGAAAAGGGTGGAGAAGTCTTATAACAAAAAGGTCAAGTTAAAACCTTTTCAACTGGAGATCTAGTGTGGAAAGTGATCTTACCTATGGATCGAAAGACCAGAACTTTGGGGAAGTGGTCTCCTAAGTGGGAAGGTCCTTTTCAAATTATGAAGGCATTTAGTAATAATGCTTATGAGATTCAGGAGATGGAGGGTGATTTAAGAGTCTTAAGGGTAAATGGGAAATATTTGAAAAAATATAAGCCTATTTTGCAAGAAATCCATATTAAGACGTAAATTTTATTCAAATTATAAAAGCCAAAATAGGCCATGTGAGGCCAAAATGGCATACAAAAAAAAAAAACAAGTACAATAACATGAATCCCAGGAGAAAGATTATTTATAGTCCCTCCAATTAATAGAGTTGAGGAAGGCAACATAATCTTCGTCAGCTTCATCATCAGAGTTTTGTGCTTTGGAATGTCCTTTCTTGGGTACCTTCATCTTGGTTTCTCTCTTCTTGGCGCGAGATGTTGCTCCAGTTGAAGTGTCTTTGAGGGCAGTAGCTGTAGCCTCAGCTTTCCTTGTCTCTCCATCCACCTTCTTGGTCATTGCCTTCTTTGAAGAAGTACTCATACTTGCTGTAGTAGGTGCAAGATATCCCAAGAGGGAAGAGGGTTTTATAGAGGCAAGGCTTTGTAAGGATTGGCCAGTCAACGATGGAAATACGTGAAATGACCCTTGGGAATAGACCCTAAGGTTGCGCTATTAATATTCCTTTATGGAATAGAAACTTGTGCCGTTGGAACACTAAGCTTTTAAAAGCTGCGCTATTTTTATGATTTCCAAGAAAAGAGGCAGAATACTTTAATTACTCAGTTAGCAAAGTAAAAAATATGTTTTACAAGTCAAAGAGTTGATAGTAAACAGAAGAATTTAGATAAAGGTCATAGGGCATTAAGATTGTCTGTAAATGGGGCCTTAAAAGGACCATAAATTATGATGAACAAAAGTGGAACTACAAACAAGAAATCGTATCACAATCATAAAGGGAGCTTCGACTTCAACTCAAGGAAGGCGACCTTGTGATTCTGAAGGCGTTTTTCACATAGAGCTTTGGTGAGTTTGGCTGCTGAAAGTTCTTTTTCAAGCGTTTGGGCCTTGTCAAGGAAGTCTATGGTGCGCTTCAGCTCTCTGGACATTTCAGTATGTCGAACTCTCCCAGCTCAAGGTTGCGCTTTTCAGCCTTAGAAATCTTGTTCTGCAGCTCTTCAATTTGTTGTTTCCAGTCATCAATATTCTTCTGGTTCGACTCCACTTCTGCCTGCCTTTTCTGTTGTTCAGTCTCTAGACTTTCGACCGTAGCTTCTGATGCATGCGCATCATCCCAAGCTGAAGCTTCCAATCCAGTTGTGATTTCAATGTTGTTTTGGATCTTGGGGAGGGGCTTGAAGTCCTCAGACATTTGATTCACTAAAGCAGTTAGCTCCAACAGGAATTCAGAAACACTTTGGCTAAGGGTCGAAAGGTCCAACTTCTGAAGGCTATCTTTCAGAAAGAGAGAAACAGTTGGATCTGAAAGTAGGACTTTGTGGATGTCTCCCTTGAAGAATTTGTCCTTGATTTTTTGAAGGATAGGACTGGCGAAGTCATCTGGAACTGGACCCCCAGAACTGGTCGAAGTACTAAGACTAGTGCCTGAAGAACTGTACTTCTTCCCAAGTATCAATCTGGCATATTCTCGAGGATTTGACCATTTTAGAGTAGCCAGTGGGTCTCCAGCAGGGGATCCTCCAGTAGTCGAAGCAACTATAGGCTTAGGAGTTGGATTGTTGATAGGATCTGCCTCAGCCACAGTCGAAGGGGTATGATCTTGCTCAGTCTTCTCCCTCTCTTCTTCTTGTTCTTCGTCTTCTTCGACTTCCTCCTCTACTGCTTCGGTGGGCCTTTCTTCTGTGTCCATACCAATAGCCTCTGTTTGGTCGAAAGGTTGTTGATGAAGAACATCATCCTCTTCATGATCAGAACCATCAGTCTGGGATTGTTGAGTAGTGGTCCTGGCAGGAGAACTTTGGTTTGTTTCATCTGCTGCAAGAGGAGGAACTGTAAGAGGGATAAGTTGGTTAATTTCACTGATTGAGCTATATCCAGAACCAAGATCAGAGGTAGGGTGATAAGTTGGCTCACCTTGGCTATTCAACAGGATTGTTGTAAAGCTGAAGGAAGGTTGTGGTGGGTTAGAACCACCTACATCAGCCTGAAAAACCACAAGTAAAAGGAATAAGATTGAGAGAAGTCTGAGTAGGGAATCCAAATACTGAATGAGGATAGTACGCATACCTGTACAGCCGTAGCATCAAGACTTGAGTTAGCATTCTCAGGATCACCAGCAGTCGTTTTCGACGCAACCCTGGAGAGTTGTTTCTTGACACCACTACCAGTAGGTGTCTTCTCAAGGATTCTTGCCGCCTTTGAGGGAGGTTGGGTGGTAGTTTCAGAAGCTTTGACAAGCTTTCTTTTCTTCTTAACTACTATCTCCTCAGGGGACTCATTATCAGTATCTGGAAGAACAACTGTTTGAGCACCTTTCTTGCCCTTTTTTGAAGGCGTTGAAGGTTTTCGAGCAGCCTGAAAGGTGACGCAAATGTTAGAGAATTGGTTACACAAAACGACTTAGGCAAGGGATATAAAGTACCTTTGTGCCTTCAGTGTCCTTTTCGACCTTCGCAGCACCCTTCGACGAGCTGGTCTTTCTGGCCATGGCTGAAAGACAGACGATTATTACAAGGTTAATAATTGAGTGGTTAGTTAAAAAATCACAAATCAAGGGCCTCAAACCTTCATGTATTTCGGATTCGACACGGACATCCTCGACCCCTATATGAAGGTGTCCTTTGAAATTGTCCAACGTATGTTTAGTCGCAACCACCCGTTGGGCTTTCGGTTGAGACTGCTGTCGAAGAAGTTTTAAGTGTTCACCACAAACAAACCAGTCTGGAAATGGAGGGGCAAGTGCCACTCCAAAATCAGCGTTAGGCAGTCGAGGGAACTTTGGAGGAAAGAGTTCAAAAGCTACCTTATAACGTTTCTCAACAGGAACGTTTGAAGGGATTTTTAACTGATCCATTTTTATAGAAATTTTTCCTTCAAAGTGACAGCAGCCTCACGAACGGTTCGACTAATATCATCTGGTCGATAGATAGTTTCAAAGTACTTTTGAAAGGCTTGAATTTCTTTGACATGAATGAACTTACTCTTCTTGGTCTTCTCCTTCACATCAAGAAAAGCTTGGTCAAGTAAGGAAGAAAAAGCAGCAACATCAAGAAATTGCTCACTGTAGTACTTCGACCACCAGGTATGGAAGGGTTTGGTACACAAGAAGGTGGGCTGAAAATGCACAGGGGAAAGGGTTGCTTTTCTATCGTTCCACCGGTCGAAAGTGACTGCGGCACTTCCTTCATCAAAACTGGCTGTGTGAAGGACCACATGGCCTTTCTTCCCATATAGACACTTGGGGAAGATCTGAGCCAACCCAAATTGTCGAGAGACAAGATTTGGTTAGTAAGCAATTAAGGCTGCCAGGTCTCTTCCAAGATTCAGCCTTTCAACAATAAATCTAGGAATCAAGAAGGGTTCCCAGATCGAAACAGATTCAGCGTCGAGGTTGGTGGATGGATCAGGGAATGGCCTTGTGAACCACTCAGGCCCACATTTTCTCTCAGCAAAGGGAGCTATGCTAGGTGTGAACTCATGCCTTTTTGCAAACATTATAATATAACTGGAGAAGGTTGTCTTCAGAGTTTCCCCATCATCATTTGGCGTAAGTTTCACCAGGAGGGTACCTTCGACCCTCATCTCTTTGATTTCAGCGGAATCTTCATCGACCTGCCATTTCCTGGTAAGGCTAGCTTCAAAGGTTGCATTGAGCCACAACTGAAGTAGCCAGAGAGGGCCATTCAAGTGAATAGTACCTTGGCTCTCCAAGTCTTTGAGTCGAGCCGCCCTTCACTGAGAGACTCGTAGAGGTTCGCCAGGATCAATCCACTTAGGCAAACTCCTCTATTGTTGTGAAGCTGGTTGGCCAGAGTGAGATACTTTTTGGCCACCTGCAGGGATTTTGAACAAAATACATACCTCGACAGCCAAACAGTCAGAAAGGCAATGTGTTCCTTATCAGTGATTTCTGCAGTATCATATTTGTGGTGGTTGATAAAGTGGGTATATGTGAGTTTGGAGTTAGAAATCCCTATGGTATCCTCTGCATCAGTATCAGGGTCATAGGAAATACCATCTGGTCGAAGACCTGCAATGGCAGCAAGGTCGAAGAGTGTGGGAGTAACCATCCCACAAGGAAGATGAAAGGTGTAGTGGGTGCTATCCCAAAAATAAAGTGATGCTGCCAGCAGGTTCAAACAATAAGGAATGTTGGTTTTCGACAGCATCAGCAGATCATAGATTCTTATGGTTTTCCAGTGATCAGCTTTGACCCTTTCCATTCTGGTTATCCAAAGGTCAAAATCCTTTAAAGGATTGACAACTCTTACCAGCCTCGTACCATCATGAAGGTACCTCAGATCCATTTTTGTCAGAGTGGGTGTATTAGGAGAGGTTCCTTCCTCATTAGGGTTGCTTTTTTGCCCTAAAGGTCTAGACTTGCGGTAAGAAGGAAAAAACTCAGCCAGTTTTTCATTGTTGGGTTTTACATCAGCTAGGGGGCCACCTAAAGCACAGGGTTTATCAGAGATAAGGAGAGGGATCATTACCTGGGATTCGTAAATCTTCTTTGTTTCTTCAAGAAGAGGTTCCGGCAAGAACTGTTGGTTCTTTACCACCTTTGGTCCAGGGATGTTTGAAAATGGCGGGAGAGTTTGCTCGAACGGAGTGGTTTTACCCTTTTGGTTTTTCGCTGCTTGGGGAACTGTTTGAGAAGATGCCATTGATGGAGGTTGAAGAGAAAACAAGAGTGTGTTCTGAGTCTCCTTGAGAGTTTAGAGAGCAATAGAAATAAGTTGCAGAAAGTTTGAAAATGCGAAAGTTCGTAAAATTGGGGAAAAAGGGTATTTATAGATGTGTGGAAGACGAGGGGACTGTGAATCCACCGTTAAAATGAATACGATAGTGGGACGCGTGTCCTCTTTGGAGATCGTTGGATGCTGGTGGTTGTGGTCAGACTGTTAATGCTTAGTCCCAAGAAAAGTAATGATGAAAACTGTTCACGAATACGGCTGAAAAGACGTTTGGAGATTTGCCATCATGACATGACGTCACAAGCATGGTTGAAAGAAACTGAATAGTTTCTAAATCGTGGGTTGGTCAGTTGAGGCCATGTTTTCCATAATCGAATGAGCAGGCGTCGAAAATTTTGTTATCAAAAAATGACCTTCCTACCAATACTGGCGAAAGGGCATTTTTGGGGGGCAATTTGTTAGCTCCTAATTTCGACGCTACATGATTTCAGACAATGGCTTTAAAAGAAGTTATTCTTTAAAATAATAATGCTAGAAAAGAAGGCTTCGACTAAGAAGGCCTTCGACCATGTTTGTGCAATTCCTGAGTCGAATGGAAGGATTTCAAGACTTCAAATATTGCTAAGTCCAAAGAGTCAAGTCGACACGGTGAAATGGATATGGATAATGCGCTGCAGTTACAACTGAATAGTGGAGGGAAGTTCCACTATTTGAATTTGAAAAGAGGACAGGTGGCGAAGATCCAGATCGTGAAGACATGCAAAGTGCTAAGTGGCGTAATATAAGAATAAAACGGTCAAAGGGTGGTTACATTAGAGTATTATAAATAGGTTAGTCTTAGAGTTAGAATAGTGTGAAAAAATAAAATTGTACAAGTAACTCTATATTCACTCAAAGTATCCAGTGTGTCGAGAAACCAATGAAGTGGGAATGTACGTGATTGTAATCACCATTACCTTCTATTGCAATGTAATTTACTTTGAAGTTTCTGTTTTAGATTCTTTACTTTGAAATCTCTTTTCATGAAATTTTACCTTTCAAGTCATTTACATTGCCCAGTCTTTACTTTACATTTTTACATTAAAAGCCTTTATTTTCAAGCATTTCCCTTTTCTGCACTTTACGATCTTTATGCATTACTTCCCAACAGTTAACTTCAGTTTTTCTTTATCAAACCTTTTACATCCAGCCTTTTTTCTTTTCTTTGATGTATCGTTCGACGTAGTCATTTCCTTTATCTTTATCGTTTTCCTTTACACTTCAAACACCCATTTTTATTTATGTGCATTGTCGAAAGGCATCCTTTATCAAATTGCGAAATATTCTAAATACACATACAACACATGTCCTAGGATCAATCTGATCGATCATGTAAGTTACTAGAACTTTATAGTTTTAGAAGATCAGCGATTGTTTACCAATTTTCAAGGTAAACACTCATACAAGATCCCACATATCATCAAAAAGGTTTTGCCTCGAAGGCTTATTTTTACCCAAATCAATTCAATCCTTAATAATCCATCATCGATCCTAAAAAATACCTCTAAATCATCAATAACTCATAAACCCTTCAAAAACCCCAAAAACCTCAAAATCCATTTTAAACACATCACTTCCTATATTGAAAACAATGAAAGGCAATACTCCCCATACCTTAGATTGTCGATTCGGAGCTTTCTCTACCAATTCTTCAGAAACCTTCTCGAATCCCTGCATTTCCTTCTTTCCTCAGAGCTCTGCTCTTTTCCCTTCTTTTCACGATCTAACCAAAATGAATCTTATTCTCCCCAATTCCTTTTTGTTAAACCCTTGGGCTTCCAAAATGGGCTTTCCCCATAATACCCTCACTAATCCTCCTCAAAAGTCCATCTTACCCTTAATTCCTCTAATATTATTTAAATTAATAATAATACTAATATATTCATATTATATACTATTATTTAATTAAATAACCACAACTCCACAAAAATGCCAACGTCAACACAAACCACCAAAATTCACCGAAAATTCACAAATATTATATTTAAATAAATTAAATAAATATTCTTACAAATTTGGGGTGTTACAACTCTCCCCCACTTAAAGAATTTTTGCCCTCGAAAATTACCTCAAGGAAACAGAGTCGGATACGACTCCCTCATCTGATCTTCACATTCCCAAGTCCAATTTTCGCCGTCTGGTCCGCCCTACATCACCTTCACCAAAGTTATGCCTTTACCCTACAGTTGCTTCATCTCTCAACCGTTAATCCGCACAGGTAAAGCTTCCACTGTCAAGTTATCCCTCACTTCTACATCATCCATCTGAATCACATGCGACGGATCCGAAATGTACTTCCTCAACTGAGACACATGGAACACGTCATGCAAATTCGCAAGTGACGACGGTAAAACAATTCGATAGGCTACCTCTCCTATCCTCTGCAAAAATTGATATGGATTAACAAAACGTGGAGTGAGCTTCCTAGACTTCAAAGCTCGACCCACCCAGTCACTGGTGTCACCCTCAAAAACACGTGATCCCCTTCTTGGAATTCAAGTGTCTTCCTCCTCTTATCATGGTAGCTCTTCTGGCGACTCTGCGGCGCTCTCATCCTTGCTTGGATCATCTTAATCTTCTCGTTCGTCTCTTGCACAATTTCGGGTCCGAGTACAGCACTCTCGCCCGACTCATACCAACACAATGGAGTCCTACACCCCCTTCCACACAAGGCTTCATACAACGTCATCTCAATACTAGCATGAAAATTATTGTCGTAAACGACAAATGACTATCCCACGATCCACCTTAATCCAACACACAACCTCTCAGCAAATCCTCTAAAGGCTGGATAGTCCTCCATGTCTGTCCATCCATCTGCGAATGATAGGCAGAACTCAACCTCAACTTAGTACCCAAAGCATCTTACAAACTCTTCCAACCTTGACGTAAACCTCGGCAAACTTCACAATTTCCTCAATGTACATCTCGGCAAACTTCTGCATAGAATGATTAATCTTCATCGGCAAGAAATGAGCCGATTTAGTTAATCTATCCACAATCACCTAATAGAATCATTCCCTCTCTCAGTCTTTGGCAATCCCGACACAAAATCCACGGAAATACTATCCCATTTCCACTCTGGAATACTCAACGGCTGCATCATACCTAAAGGCTTCTGATGCTCAATCTTCGTCTTTTGACAAGTCAAATACGCATAAACAAACTCCGCAATATCCTTCTTCATACTTGGCCACCAAAACAACTTTTTCAAATCCTGGTACATCTTCGTAGCACCGGGATGAATACTCAACCTACTTCGATGACCTTCTTCAAGAATGCTCTTCTTAATTTCTGGAACATCGGGAACACACACTCTATCTCGAAACCTCATCACACCTTCTCGTCGATCCAAAATTCTCCTCCGTTACCTTGGTTGCTCAAAATCAATTGGTCAACTAAATTCAAGTCTGATTGTTGTTCCACTCTGATCTCTTCTAAAATGTCACTAGTCAACTTCAACATTCCCAACTTCACACTGTCAGGAGTCTCTTCACACACCAACTCAAGTCTCGAAATTGCTCAATTAATTCCAACCCTTTCACCATAAGCATTGACATATGCAATGACTTCCTGCTCAATGCATCGGCCACTACATTTGCTTTTCCCGGATGAGAACTCAAATCAAAATCGAAATCCTCCAACAGCTCTAACCACCTTCTCTGCCTCATATTCAATTCTTTCTGATCGAACAAGTACTTCAAATTCTCAGGATTACCGAACACTTCAAATTTAGAGCCAAACAGATAAGTCTCCAAATTTCCAACACAACACCATAACGGCCAATTCTAAGTCATGCGTAGGATAATTCCTTTCATAAACTCTCAATGTCTCGAAGTATAAGCAACAACTTGTCCAATCTGCATCAATACTCCACATAGACCCATCTTCGACGCATCACAATACACCACCAAAGATTCGCTCGGATTAGGCAAAATCAACAATGGAGTGGCCGTCAACCTCTCCTACAAACTCTCTTCACAAGCTACATCCCACACCAAAAACTTGACTTTTTCGAGTCAACTGAGTCAAAGGTAAAGCCAACATAGAAAAACCCTCGATAAACTTGTGGTAATAACCCGCCAACCCCAGAAACTTCTTATCTCAGTAGCAGACTTCGAAGTCTCCCACTGCAACACAACATCAAACTTAGAAGGATCAACAGCAATTCCACCACTTAAAATCACATGGCCAAGGAAACTCACTTCCTTCAACCCAAAACTCACACTTCGACAGCTTTGCATACAACTTCTTTTCCTTCAATACTTGTAACATAGTCCTCAAATGCTCAGCATGCTCTCCTTTGGACTTAGAGTACATCAGAATATCGTCAATAAAACCCGCTACAAACTTATCCAAATACTCATGAAAAATCTGATTCATCTACTACATGAACGCCACACCTCATCCTGAAAGATATCTTCGGAATATCAGCAGGCTTAACACGAATCTGATGATAACCAGACCTCAAATCAATCTTGCTAAAACACAAGCGTCCACCAATTGATCCATCAAATCATCAGTCCTCGGAAGTGGATACTTATCCTTGATCGTCCCTTTATCCAATTGTCTATAATCCACACACAATCTCATAGTACCATCTTTCTTTTCCACCGACAACACAGGAGCACCCATAGAGAAACACTCAGTCGAACAAACTTCACCCTAAGCAACTCTTCCAATTGCTTCTTCAATTCTCCCAACTCAGATGTAGACATCCGGATAGGAGCCATTGACACCGGACTCATACCTGGTATCAAATCCGCCACAACATCTACCTCACGCTCTGGAGGCCAATCACTTATGTCATCAGGAAACACTTCCGAAATTTCACAAACAAAAGTAAAACACAAGCTTCTCCACCTTCACTAACATCTCAGCACCATCCTGCATCGACTCATCAAAATCGTCTATAAGCACTTGGCTTAACTCCAAACGATTCACTGCACACACCACTTAAGCTCGCAAGACACGTCTATCCCATCCAACATGATCCCGTCTATTATCAACAAGAGATTAAGGGTGATTAATTCCTCAATTTGTCAATAACAGCCGACTATCATGAGGCGGTACAAACTATCTTACCAAACTATTGTAGCGTCCAACACCACTCTTAGCCATCGCTCCACCCTTGAAGCATCTTGGAGAAGCACCATCTTCTCCCCCACTTGTTTATTCCCAACCTGCAATTGGAAAACAAAACAAGCATCGACAGTGTTTTCACACACATGTCGCACACTAGGGACTAGACAACATTAGACAACCTGGCCGGACGGACCGACCTGCTCTGATACCACTAATGTAACACCATTTTCTACCCCACAATTATACCTCAAAGTGTGCATATTTCTCAATAAATTCAAATCAATAAAATTGCTCCGTAAACAACGGGTTTTCGTCAAAATAACTCAAAATGCCTTCAAAGGGCAGCAGAACCACCATAACCACAAAATTCCCACAAAAGGTTTATTAAAATAAACCATAGTCATCAAATAATCAATAAAATAACATCCAAATAAAACTCAACATGGTTCGACTCAACGACCCAACCCGATGTTACACTATCAGAGCAAGACCCTCTATATCGACCAAAATGCAAATAACTTCAAAAGTCCTCAAAAGCATCCACAGCTAATCCTGATCACCTACACGTTACCCACGTGGAGGCAACATTCAAACAGACAGGGTGAGTAATACAATTCATTATAATCAATATAAAATAAGACATGCATAAAAATGACGTCATCATCATATACAACATCATCAGAGTCATCACAAGGCAAACATCAAAACACGTCATCATAAATTGCAATAAATTCCACATAAATGCAATGCACAACAGGACTCATGCATGTGGTATCAACCGTCACAATCGATGGACACTTAGGCCATCACCCTCCAAAGATCCTCGTCAATAGGATCGGTTCCACACAAGAACCGGAGTACGTCATAAACCACTTCACATCCACACAATGGGATGGAAGCCACAATAGACCGAAGTCTAACATCATCATCACTGGATCGAAGTCCTAACATCATCATCAAAATATGCTATGAATGCATGATGCACAACGTCATAATCATCATCATCAATAAAGTCATCACGTGCATCATCATTCATCAAAATCTCATATTCGTCATATCGTCATTTATTCATCAAAACATCATGCATCATCATCTTATTATCATCAACATAGCTCATGCTAATTCACATCAATATTTAATCACCAAACATCAGGTATAAACAGCTCATAATCATCAACACACTCGTGGTAATTCATATCATCACTTAAATCATCAAACATCATATATAACAACTCATAATCATCACTATACATCACGGTAATTCATATCATTAATTAATCATCAAACATCACGAAATCATCGTCATATGATCACCAATAACATTAGGGAAATTCATCAGAAAAGTCACAACATCAGAACATCAAAACAGCTCAAGAAACATAAAACAATTCGCGAACAACAGACATTCGCTACCACATTCGCCTTGCGAACATGTTTGCTAGGACGTTCGCTTGGCGAACTCTAGTGAACCCCAATATCCCATTAAAAAACCAGAGAGTTCCCCCTTCTGCCTCTCCTTGCTACCTCTATTCGTTGTGCGAAGCCCTTCGCTGTGCGAGCCCACAAAATCAACCTCAAAATTCATCCCAATATCATCACACAATTTATCGCGCATTCGCTGCGCTGCTTGCTTTGCGAGCCTGGGCAAACATTCGCCTTGCGAATGATTTGTTCGCCTTGCAAACTAGCGATTCATGCAATCGCTAATACGCACCAGTAGCATTCCAGCCCCAAAAACCTTTACGATTCCAACCTCAAATCACCCCCAAAACACTCCCAAAATAGTCCTGAAACATCAAGGCAATCAAAGGCATAAGACCTACGACTATTAGGTCGGTTAATTCCACTATCCTAACTCAAAATCACTTAAACCTTCACAAACTCTCAAGGTTCCCATAAACCCCATAAATCCCTTTCTCATACAAGATCCCACATATCATAAAAAAGGTTTTGCCTTGAAGGCTTATTTTTACCCGAATCAATTCAACCCTTAATAATCCATCATCGATCCTAAAAAATACCTCTAAATCATCAATAACTCATAAACCCTTCAAAAACCCCAAAAACCTCAAAATCCATTTTAAACACATCACTTCCTATATTGAAAACAATGAAAGACAATACTCCCCATACCTTAGATTGTCGATTCGGAGCTTTCTCTATCGATTCTTCGGAAACCTTCTCGAATCCCTGTATTTCCTTCTTTCCTCAGAGCTCTGCACTTTTCCCTTCTTTTCACGATCTGACCAAAATGAATCTTATTCTCCCCAATTCCTTTTTGTTAAACCATTGGGCTTCCAAAATGGGCTTTCCCCATAATACCCTCACTAATCCTCCTCAAAAGTCCATCTTACTCTTAATTCCTCTAATATTATTTAAATTAATAATAATACTAATATATTCATATTATATACTATTATTTAATTAAATAACCACAACTCCACAAAAATGCCAACGTCAACACAAACCACCAAAATTCACCGAAAATTCACAAATATTATATTTAAATAAATTAAATAAATATCCTTACAAATTTGGGGTGTTACAACCACTACCGCATTTAGTGCTACTTTCTAATTTCTAATATTTATCCTATGATGCTTAAAAACAAGGGGAAGATGCCTTAAACTAACCATGCTCGCAAATGTTTTTCTTACAATTGCTAAGAGATATGGAGTCGGGGGTTGGTTATACTGAGGGAAGCTATTAACACTCTTAGTATCTATAGGAATCTATAGGAACCTTTATTGTATATATTTCTACTGTTGAATCACTTTGTTGCTTAAGTCTATTTGCTGCTAAATTGGGAAAGTTTCTCCTTTGTGAAAGCTGAGGAAATGTTTTTTTGTTGTTTTTTTATGGTTTTCTATTGTTTTTGGAATGTACTTGACCTAAAATTTTTTATTAGTGCGCTCGCTAAGATTTCGCAATCTTATGCCTACGTATTCCCATAAAGATACTTGGGGAAATCAGAGCGTTCGTAGTTCCTCCTATTCTATGGAAGGAAAAAGTTTGTTTTGTATATTATTCAAAGCCCGAGATGATGAAGCTAAAGTAGTGTTTGAAAGATTTAATAAGTTGTCATCTTTAAGGGAGATATCTAACATATTCACTATAATCATTTGAGAATGATGTCATAAGGGAAAAAGCTTTAAACTTATTGTGTTAAGCAATGCCACTTTTTCCTTTATGAATTCTTTACATACTAAAATAGGGACCTTAACTTGGATATATAATCGACAAGTGTGTCACTTACATCAGTTAGATGAAAGAAAAGTTTTTGAACCATGATAAAGGAGGGACTCCAACTTGGATTTTGAATCAACAAGTGTGCCACTTACATCAATTATCTGGAAAACAATTTTTTTTATTGTTTGACTTGAATTGCAATTATTAGAGGATATATCTTCCTATAGAGATAGCCCAAGGTCTTATCTGTGAGGAAATGAACTTATTTAGGTATCTAGATTTGAAGCCCAAGATGTGAAGCTGAAAAAGATTAACTCAACTAGGGAGTTTTATCTGTCTTGTACAATGCCCAAGATTGAGGCTGATTAACTGGAGAAAGTATTTGTAGGAAAGCCTGAGAGAAAGCTAATGACTATTGAGGAAGTTTGAAGAGACTAGCTCAATATTGAAGATTTGACTGACTCTTTTAGGGATTTTATTTGTATCCTGTACAAAGCCTAGGATGGTGAGGCTAAATGATTTATTTTTCCTGTACAAAGCCCAAGATGGTGATGCTAAAAGAGTTTATTTGTGCTTTTAAGAAGCCTAAGGGTCCTTGTATAAAGCCCAAAAGGAGGCTATGGGATTGAATGAGACTTTCCAAGTATCTTTGTATGAAGCCCAAGAGGAGGCTATCTTGCTGGGGAGATATCTTTGTATGATGCCCAAGAGGAGGTAATGATGCTTGCATAAGGCCCAAGAGGAGGCCATAGAACTAGTTGTTTGAACTAAGTTGTCTAAATTGAGGATGATATAAATGTCAAGAGAAACTTAACAAAATATGAACAAACATGATTGAAGATTAATAAGTAGAGATATTGATATGACATGTTTTAATTCATGGAAGATTTTATATCTTTAGGATTTGATGTGTTAAATGTTTTATTTGCGTGTTTTATTCTATTCACAAAGGTGTTGGGTCTTACACTCTAGGCGGAGGCCCATGACTTATTGAAAATAAAAGAAAAGGTGGTGGGTCTTACACTCTTGACAGAGACCCGAGATTTTATTCTTGTTTGAAAACAGGATGTGATTTTGATAAATGATTTGAAGTATTGTGGATGATTTTGAAAGAAAGTGGAGGGTGTGGGTCTTACACTGTGGATAGAGGCCGAAAGATTTAAATCAATTGGTTTTGAAAATGTGATAAGTGATGGGTCTTACACTCTAAGCAGAGGCCCAAAGATTTTGGTGATTTGAAAATTAAAAGGGGCTGAGACTTACACTCTAGCAGAGGCCCAAAGAGTTTTGAAATCAAAAGATGATTTTGAAAGTTTATTTGAAAGATGGTGTGTATTTTAAAGATATGTTTTTATCATAGTGAAAGTTTGTGAAAAGAAAACTTGAACATTGAAGCAATGATATCAATTCAACATGTTAAGACAAGTTGATAACAATCAAGCATTCATGTTAGGGTTTAAACATGGGCTTGGATAAAGTGGAAACACTACAAAGTTCATACAAATGAACATGTATAAAAACATTTTCAAAGTAAAGTTCAAATGTTTTAGGAGCATATAGACATGTTGTGATCAACACAAGGGCACATAAACATATTAACATCATGTAATCATAGAAGAAAGTCAACATGTTAAGGCAAGGGTTTAAGCAAAACATTCAATGCCATGTTTGAAAATTCATCATCCATTCACATGTAAACATGCTTAAAAATGGATTAAAATCAATTGAGGACAAAGATGTACCATTTCACAACATCATTTAATGTTTATACAAGATGTATATGGTTCACACAAATCATTATAAGCAAGGAAAAACAAGGAATTATTCAAAAGAATCAAGAAGTTCTTTAAGAAACCTTAAAAACATCACTTACTTTAAACACTCATAAATGTATTAAAAATAATTATTTTGGTATTTTCTTTTTATAAATAGAAAATAGACATTATTAAGAACAATTTGCAAAAAGAATGGGTTCAAAATGATTAAAAATGAGAAAGTTGTGGTAGTTTGAAAATGTGAAGAAAAGAGAGAAAATAAGTGATTAAAAATATGGGAAATGGTCCTCATGGGTGTTGAACCCATGACATCTTGCCTGCAGCACAAAATCAAGACCAACCAGTCAATGCGCGCAGTGTTGAAACATGATTGAACCAAAACATAGTATATGTAACTCACTTGAAATTCAGAAAAAATAAAAGAACTGGGGCGAAGGGGATCCGAACCCCAGTTCTTACACTCAAACACACAAACACGCGCAGGCCAAGAACCACTGGGGTGGTGATACATCCATGTATCAAACCCCAGCCATTAAATGATAAAGTTGGAAAAGACCTAGGCCTGGCCAGAACAAAGGCGCCATGACCTGGTTCTTACCCAAAGAGGCCTAGTTTCTTACCAATATGCAAGAAGGGCATAACTTCTTCATTTCTCTATGAAAATGGATGAAACAAAGATGGATCTCACCTGGAATTTCCTAAGGAATCTGGTGGTCTTAGATTTTTCTAAAAGTGCCTACATTTTAAAATCCGATAGTGGTTTCAAATAGGCCATGATTTTGCAATTTCTATGCTACATGTTTATACAACCAACAATAACACTTAATTATAGTTTAAACACAACAAATGTGACATATATGACATGTTCATGATCAATGTACATCAAAGCAAAGCATATTTTGGCAAGTTCAAGTTTTGAGGAAACTTACCTCTTGAAGCAAACTTGGATCTTTCAAGATAGTTGTTACAGAAATATCTTGATGCTTTGGACACCTTCAATATATCTCAAATGATCCTTTTGAATGCTTGGAACCAAAGAAAACCAGCTGGAACAGAATATGGTACCCTTCTTGCAAAAATGGCAAAAGTGACCAAATGCAACTTCAACCAAATGGAGTTATAGTTGAGAAACTATGGTTAGAACAATTTAGGGATGTTATTTAGAGTGTGTTTGGAGTGTTGTTTGGTTTTGAAATGGACAGGATCAATACATGGCTTGAAAAATGCAGAAAAGTCAAAATATGAGGTTTTGATTGTTGACTTTCTAATTTTGGTGGTTTGAGATGAAGATGAGGGTTTGGACACCTCCAATGGATGATTTGTGATGTGTTTGGATGGTTGTTTGAGTGGTTTAGGCTCTGGTTTTGAAAATTCCAAGTTTGCTCTTTGGAACTTTGAAACTTGAAGTAAAAGAGGGAGAATAAGAAAACAAGTCTTTGGTATTGTTTTGGTGTATTTGAACTAATGCAAAATAACCTCTATTTATATGAGAACTGAATTGTTTTGGATGAATAGTGTTGGATGAGGGAGGATGCTATTATCCAATGGATATTGTCATGTAGATCTTACTTAAAGGCTAAGGTACCAAAGTCTTCCATAACATGACTAGAATCTTGACTTAATTGGCATTTTACAGGTTTGAACCCTCATTGTTTTTGAATTGATCTGAACTGGTGCGGCTCATTTCATGCCAATTCAATGTTTCACTTAAATGCCAAATGACAAACTTGAATTCAAGGCTATGTAATGATGTTTCTTCACATGCCAAGAGATGAGATCCTTGACTTATTGTAACACCCCAAATTTGTTAGAATATTTATTTAATTTATTTAAATATAATATTTGTGAATTTTCGGTGAATTTTGGTGGTTTGTGTTGACGTTGGCATTTTCGTGGAGTTTTGGTTATTTAATTAAATAATAGTATATAATATGAATATATTAGTATTATTATTAATTTAAATAATATTAGAAGGATTAAGGGTAAATTGGACTTTTAAGGAGGAGTTAGTGAGGATATTATGGGGAAAGCCCATTTTAGAAGCCCAAGAGTTAGGTTTAACAAAAAGGAGAATTTGAGAATATGATTCATTTTTGTTAGACCGTGAAAAGAAGGAAAGAATGCGAGAGCTCTGAGGAAAAAGGGAAAGGTGAGGATTCGAGAAGGTTTCCAAAGACTCAATAGAGAAAGCTCTGAATCGATAATCTAAGGTATGGGGAGTATTGCCTTTCATTGTTTTCAATATAGGAATTCAATACGTTTAAAGCTGATTTTGAGGTTTATATGGGTTTGTGGGTTTTTGAGTAAATTGGTGCTTTAGGGAATTTTTGTGGATTGATTATTAAGGGTTGAATTGAATCGGATAAAAGTAGGCCTTCGAGGCAAAACCTTCTGTTGATGATATGTGGATCTTGTGGAGAAAGGGATTTATGAGGTTTATGAGAATTTGGAGAGTTTGTGAAGGTTTAGGTGATTTTGAGTTAGGACAGTGAAATTAATCGACCTAATAGTCGTAGGTTTTGTGCCTTTGATTGCCATGATGCCTTTGGAATGTTTTGGGGACATTTTGGGGTGAAAAGAGGCTGAATTCGTAAGGTGGTTGAGTCTGTTATGCTACTGATGTGTAGTAGGGATTTCCTGAAATCGCGAGTTTGCAAAGCGAACAATTCCTTCGCAAGGCGAACACTCGCCCCAGACTCGCAAAGCGAGCAGCGCAGCGAATGCGCGATGATTTTGTTTGATGATACTGAGATGAAATATTAAAATGACTTAAAGTTCGCAAAGCGAACGTCCCAGCGAATGGATTCGCAAAGCGAATTAGGGTGGCGAGGAGAACAAAATGGGAACTCTCTGGTTTTTGTATGGGGTTTAGGGGTTCGCTGGAAGCTCGCAAAGTGAACATCCTAGCGAACAGGTTCGTAAAGCAAATTTGTAGCGAACAGGTTCGTAAAGCAAACTTTGTAGCGAACGTTTGCTGTTCGCGAATTATTTTGTGATTTCTGTGTTGTCTTGATGTTTTGATGTTGTGATTTTTCTGATGATTTACCATGATGTTATTGCTGATTATAAGATGATGATGTCGTGATGTTTTGATGAATAATTGATGATCTGAATTACTATGAGTTTATTGATGATTATGAACCGTTTATACATGATTTTGAAGGTTAATTGATGATATGAATTACCATGATGTATATTGACGTTATGAGCCATGTATATGTGATGTTCGATGATTAAATGACGATGTGAATAACCATGAGTTATATTGATTGTGAGATGATGATGCATGATGTTTTGATGAATGAATGACGATATGATGAGATTGTGATGAATGATGATGCACGTAATGACTTATGTTGATGATGATGATTATGACGTTGTGTATCATGCATTCATAGCATTACAGTGATGTTAGACTTCGGTCTATTGTGGCTTCCATCCCATTGTGTGGATGTGAGGTGGTTTTGACATGCTCTGGTTCTTGTGTAGAATCGATCCTAATGATGGGGATCTTTGGAGGGTGATGGCCTAGTGTCCATCAATTGTGACGATTGGTACCACATCCATGAGTCTTGTTGTGCATTGCATTTATTTGGCATTGATGTGATTTATGATATCGTAATTTTTGATGTTTTCCTTTGATGACCCGGATGATGTTGTATATGATGATGACGCCATTTTATGCATATCCTATTTTTATATTGATTACAATGAATTGTGATTACTCACCCTGCCTGTTTGAATGTTGCCTCCATGTGGGTAACGTGCAGGTGATCAGGATTAGCCGTGGATGCCTTCGAGGACCTTTGGAGTTTATTTTACTTTCGGTCGATGTAGAGGGTCTTGCACTGATAGTGTAACATCGGGTTAGGTCGTTGAGTCGAACCATTGTTGAGTTGTTATTTTGTTGTTATTTGATGACTATGGTTTTATTTTGAAAACCTTTTTATGTTGGATTAGTGTAGTTATGGTGGTTCCGCTGCTGTTTGATGGTTTTTGAATTATTCTGAGGAAAACCGGTTGTTTACAGAGCAATTTTGTTTAATTGAATTTATTGAGAAATGTGCACCCTTTTAGGTGGTTCTGATTTTACTCTGATATTTTATTTAATCTGCTGCAATATTTGTGGGGTAGAAAAGGGTGTTACACTAGTGGTATCAGAGCAGGTCGGTCCATTCGACCAGGTTGTCTAATGTTGTCTATTCTCTAGTGTGCGACATGTGTGTGAAAACACTGTCGATGCTTGTTTTGTTTTCCATTTACAGGTTGGGAACGAAACAAGTGGGGGAGAAGATGGTGCTTCTCCAAGATGCTTTGAGGGTGGATCAATGGCTAAGTGTGGTGTGGGATGCTACAATAGTTTGGTAAGATAGTTTGTACCGCCTCATGATAGTTAGCTGTTATTGACAAATTAAGGAACTGATCACCCTTAATCTCTTGTTGATAATAGACGGGATCATGTTGGATGGGATAGACGTGTCTTGCGAGCTTAAGTGGTGTGCGCAGTGAATTGTTTGAAGTTAAGCCAAGTGCTTACAGATGGTTTTGATGAGTCGATGCAGGATGGTGCCGAGACGTTTATGTTGAGGTTAATTTTGAGTATTAGTGAAGGTGGAGAAGTTGGTGTTTTGCCTTTTGTTTGTGAAATTTCAGAAGTGTTTCCTGATGGCGTAAGTGATGGGCCTCTAGAGCGCGAGGTAGAGGTTGCGGCGGATTTGATACCAGGTATGAGTCTGGTGTCAATGGCTCCTTACCAGATGCCTGCATCTGAGTTAGAAGAATTAAAGTGACAATTGGAAGAGTTGCTTGGGATGAAGTTTGTTCGACTGAGTGCTTCTCTGTGGGGTGCTCCTGTGTTGTCGGTGAAGATGAAAGATGATACTATAAGATGGTGTGTGGATTATAGATAGTTGAATAAATTGACGATCAAGAATAAGTATCCACTTCCGAGGATTGATGATTTGATGGATCAGTTGGTAGGTGCCTGTGTGTTTAGCAAGATTGATTTGAGGTCGGGTTACCATCAGATTCGTGTTAATCCTGATGACATTCCGAAGAGAGCTTTCAGAATAAGGTATGGTCACTATGAATACACTGTGATGCTGTTTGGTGTGTCCAATGTACCTGGTGTGTTCATGGAGTATATGAATCAAATTTTTCATGAGTATTTGGATCACTTTATGGTGGTTTTCATTGATGATATTATGATATATTCTAAGTCTGAAAGAAAGCATGCTGAGCATTGAGAACCGTGTTGCAAGTGTTAAAGGAGAAGAATTTGTATGCAAAGCTGTTGAAGTATGAGTTTTGGTTGAAGGAAGTGAGTTTCCTTGGGCATGTGATTTTAAGTGGTGGGATTGCTGTAGATCCTTCCAAGATTGATGCGGTATTACAGTGGGAGACTCTGAAGTCTGCTACTGAGATAGGAAGTTTTCTGGGATTGGCGGGTTATTACCGCATGTTTATCGAGGGCTTTTCTATGTTGGCATTACCTTTGACTCAGTTGACTCGAAAGGTTCAAGCTTTTATGTGGGATGTAGTTTGCGAAGAGAGTTTTGTGGAATTAAAGAAGAGGTTGACGACCGCTCCAGTGTTGATTTTGCTTAATCCGAGCGAATCTTTTGTGGTGTATTATGATGCATCGAAGATGGGTCTTGGTGGAGTGTTGATGCAAAATGGACAAGTTGTTGCCTATGCTTCGAGACAATTGCGAGTTCATGAGGGGAATTATCCTACCCATGACTTAGAATTGGCTGTCGTGGTGTTTGTGTTGAAGATCTGGAGACATTATCTATTTGGCTCTAAGTTTGAAGTGTTCAGTGATCATAAAAGACTGAAGCACTTATTCGATCAGAAAGAATTGAATATGAGGCAGAGGAGGTGGTTAGAGTTGTTGAAGGATTTCGATTTTGATTTGAGTTATCATTCGGGCCAAGCAAATGTAGTGGCCGATGCATTGAGCAGAAAGTCATTGCATAGGTCGATGCTAATAGTGAAAGAGTTGAAGTTACTTGAACAATTATGAGATTTGAGTTTGGTATGTGAAGAGACCTCTGACAGTGTGAAGTTAGGAATGTTGAAGTTGACTAGTGGTATTCTGGAAGAAATCAGAGTGGGACAACAATCTGACTTGAAGTTAGTTGATCAGTTGACTTTGATCAACCAAGGTAACAGAGGGGAATTTCGGAATGATGAGAATGGTGTGATGAGGTTTCGGGATAGGGTGTGCATTCCAGATGTTCCCGAGATTAAGAAGAGCATTCTTGAAGAAGGACATCGAAGCAGATTGAGTATTCATCTCGGTGCTACGAAGATGTACCAGGATTTGAAAAAGCTGTTTTGGTGGCCAGGTATGGAGAAGGATATTGTAGAGTTTGTTTATGCGTGTTTAACTTGTCAGAAGTCGAAGATTGAGCATCAGAAACCTTTAGGTATGATGCAATTGTTGAATATTCCAGAAGGGGGATGGGATAGTATTTCGGTGGATTTTGTGTCGGGATTGCGGAAGACTGAGAGAGGGAATGATTCTATTTGGGTGATTGTGGATAGATTAACTAAATCGGCTCATTTCTTACCGATGAAGATTAATCATTCTATGCAGAAGCTAGCTGAGATGGATATTGAGGAAATTGTAAAGTTGCATGAGATACCATCGAGTATTGTGTCAGATAGAGCCCCGAGATTTACGTCGATGTTTTGGAAGAGATTGCAAGATGCTTTGGGGTACTAAGTTGAGGTTGAGTTTTGCCTATCGTCCACAGATGGATGGAAGACATAGAGGGATGTCCAGTATTTAGAGGATTTATTGAGAGTTGGTGTGTTGGATCAAGGTGGATCGTGGGATAGTCATTTGCCGTTGATCGAGTTTACCTACAACGACAGTTTTCATGCTAGTATTGAGATGGCGTTGGCTGAAGCTTGTGTGGAAGGAGGTGTAAGACTCCATTGGGTTGGTATGAATCGGGCGAGAGTGTTGTACTCGGACCCGAGATTGTGCAAGAGACGACCGAGAAGATTAAGATGATCCAAGAAAGGATGAGAGAGCGTCACAGAGTCGTCGAAAGAGCTACCATGATAAGAGAATGAAGACACTTGAATTCCAAGAGGGAGATCACGTGTTTTTGAGGGTGACGCTAATTACTGGTGTGGGTCAAGCTTTGAAGTCTAGGAAGCTCATTCCATGTTTTGTTGGTCCATATCAAATTTTACAGATGATAGGAGAGGTAGCCTATCAAATTGCTTTACCGCCGTCACTTGCGAATTTGCATGACGTGTTCCATGTGTCTCAATTGAGGAAGTACATTCCAGATCCGTCACATGTGATTTAGATGGATGCTGTACAAGTGAGGGATAACCTGATAGTGTAGGCTTTACCGGTGCGGATTAACGATCGAGAGATGAAGCAACTGCGAGGTAAAGACATAGCTTTGGTGAAGGTGTTGTGGGGTGGACCAGCTGGCGAAAGTTGGACTTGGTAACGTGAAGATCAAATGAGGGAGTCGTATCCGACTCTATTTCCTTGAGGTAATTTTCGAGGGCGAAAATTCTTTAAGTGGGGGAGAGTTGTAACACCTCAAATTTGTTACAATATTTATTTAATTTATTTAAATATAATATTTGTGAATTTTCGGTGAATTTTGGTGGTTTGTGTTGACGTTGGCATTTTCGTGGAGTTTTGGTTATTTAATTAAATAATAGTATATAATATGAATATATTAGTATTATTATTAATTTAAATAATATTAGAAGGATTAAGGGTAAATTGGATTTTTAAGGAGGAGTTAGTGAGGGTAATATGGGGAAAGCCCATTTTAGAAGCCCAAGAGTTAGGTTTAACAAAAAGGAGAATTTGAGAATAGGATTCATTTTTGTTAGACCGTGAAAAGAAGGAAAGAAGGCGAGAGCTCTGAGGAAAAAGGGAAAGGTGAGGATTCGAGAAGGTTTCCAAAGACTTAATAGAGAAAGCTCTGAATCGACAATCTAAGGTATGGGGAGTATTGCCTTTCATTGTTTTCAATATAGGAATTCGATGTATTTAAAGCTGACTTTGAGGTTTATATGGGTTTGTGGGTTTTTGAGTAAATTGGTGCTTTAGGGCATTTTTGTGGATTGATTATTAAGGGTTGAATTGAATCGAATAAAAGTAGGCCTTCGAGGCTAAACCTTCTGTTGATGATATATGGATCTTGTGGAGAAAGGGATTTATGAGGTTTATGAGAAATTGGAGAGGTTGTGAAGGTTTAGGTGATTTAGAGTGAGGACAATGAAATTAATCGACCTAATAGTCGTAGGTTTTGGGCCTTTGATTGCCATGATACCTTAGGAATGTTTTGGGGGTGAAAAGAGGCTGAATTCGTAAGGTGGTTGGGTATGTTATGCTACTGATGTGTAGCAGCGATTTCCTAAAATTACGAGTTCGCAAAGCTAACAATTCCTTCGCAAGGCGAACACTCGCCCCAGACTCGCAAAGCGAGCAGCGCATCGAATGCGCGATGATTTTGTTTGATGATACTGAGATGAAATATTAAAATGACTTAAAGTTCGCAAAGCGAACGTCCCAGCGAATGGATTCGCAAAGCGAATGAGGGTGGCGAGGATAACAGAATGGGAACTCTCTGGTTTTTGTAAGGGGTTTAGGGTTTCGCTGGAAGCTCGCAAAGCGAACATCCTAGCGAACAGGTTTGCACGGCGAACTTTGTAGCGAATGTCTGTTGTTCGCGGATTGTTTTGTGATTTCTGTGATGTCTTGATGTTTTGATGCTGTGATTTTTTTGATGATTTACCATGATGTTATTACTGATTATAAGATGATGATGTCGTGATGTTTTGATGAATAATTGATGATCTGAATTACTACGAGTTTATTGATGATTATGAACCGTTTATACATGATTTTGAAGGTTAATTAATGATATGAATTACCATGATGTATATTGACATTATGAGCTGCGTATATGTGATGTTCGATGATTAAATGACGATGTGAATGACCATGAGTTATATTGATTGTGAGATGATGATGCGTGATGTTTTGATGAATGAATGCCGATATGATGAGATTGTGATGAATGATGATGCACATAATGACTTGTGTTGATGATGATGATTATGACATTGTGTATCATGCATTCATAGCATTACAGTGATGTTAGACTTTGGTCTATTGTGGCTTCCATCCTATTGTGTGGATGTGAGGTGGTTTTGACGTGCTCCGGTTCTTGTGTAGAATCAATCCTAATGATGGGGATCTTTGGAGGGTGATGGCCTAGTGTCCATCGATTGTGACGATTGGTACCACATGCATGTGTCTTGTTGTTCATTGCATTTATTTGGCATTGATGTGATTTATGATATCGTGATTTTTGATGTTTTCCTTTGATGACCCTGATGATGTTGTATATGATGATGATGCCATTTTATGCATATCCCTGTTTTTATATTGATTATAATGAATTGTGATTACTCACCCTGCCTGTTTGAATGTTGCCTCCACGTGGGTAACGTGCAGGTGATCAGGATTAGCCGTGGATGCCTTCGAGGACCTTTGGCGTTTATTTTGCTTTTGGTCGATGTAGAGGGTCTTGCTCTGATAGTGTAACATCGGGTTGGGTTGTTGAGTCGAACCATTGTTGAGTTATTATTTTGTTGTTATTTGATGACTATGGTTTTATTTTGAAAACCTTTTTATGTTGGATTAGTGTGGTTATAGTGGTTCCGCTGCTGTTTGATGGTTTTTGAATTATTCTGAGTGAAAGCTCCGAGTTTTTGAATTTTTTTTGGTAAAACATAACTGTTAACTGAACAATGAGATCAAGCTGAAGAATTCTGCTGAAGACGTGATGTCGAACAAGATGTCTTAACATGCATCTTGACCTCCTGGACTGAATAGCTTAAGTTAGTGTTTAAACTGCTCCAACTCTCAAGGAGAAATTGCTGCATGGATCAAGGAGTGAAGACTGAAGCCCAAGGAAGCAGAAGACACTATAAAAAGAAGACTTAGACCTAGGTTTTCATATGCCTTAGTACGCCTTGTGTAACCTTGCTTTCTTGCGTAAGAAACAAGGGTTTAGGGTTTTGAGAGTCGTTGGCTCTCTAGGTTGTAAGTCTCCCTTTGTATCAGTGGATACACTGTGGTAGATATAGGTGTCGCACAGATCCATAAGCCTTGAGGTATTGGATTGTGTATTGTTCTTGGATGGAGCTTTTAAGCAAATCCGAGTTAGCTTGCTTGTCAAGTATGCTTGACAGATTTCTGTATTGATAGGGATGACGTAGAAATCACAGTTGGTGATTAAGGGAAGTGAGTGGGGTATCTCATATCAGTGTTCTAAACGTTTAAGTTTAACCTTGGTAAAGATGTTCATTGGGTAGATGTTAGGGATAAAGTTGTAAATGGTGGAGTTTAACTTTGTAACAGTCTACAGATAGTGGAGTCTTCTTCCTGGATTGGTATCCCCCAGATGTAGGTGAGTTGCACCGAACTGGGTTAACAATTACAGTGTTCTTTATCATTTTGGAGATTTACGTTTTCTGTTAGGGTTCATGATAAATATGTTGGATCAGATGTCGTAACATCTGTAAGTGTGTAGTTCTGATATTCAAGGTATCAGTCTGCTGTTGCGCCTCTGAGTTTAAATGGTT
This sequence comes from Lathyrus tuberosus, assembly GCA_022829125.1. NCBI lineage: Eukaryota > Viridiplantae > Streptophyta > Magnoliopsida > Fabales > Fabaceae > Lathyrus > Lathyrus tuberosus. Next base: position 811,454 of record JALAZF010000810.1, read on the forward strand.
ATGTAGCACAATGTCTTGACATGTGGTAGGACATCTGCTGTCTGCATAGGCCAGAATTTCAATTGGTATCAGAGCAGGCATCCTGTCTGGTTCTGGATGAGATCTTTGGGAGATATTTTCTGGCTTTTAAACAAGGAGGAGTTTTGAAGATCAGATCAATCAACTCAGACATACTCAAGGGTATTAATGGATGAGATGGATGGTCTGGATCGAAGGGAGCAACCCGGAGGATGTTCATGATGTTGAGGAGATTCTAAAACAACTACAGGAGAAGTGGCTAGTTCTCTTGTTGGTGTGTCTTATAAGATGCTGTGACATCTTATTAGGGCAAGCAGGATCTATTCCTTGGTGGTTCCGCTGCATGTGTTTCTGATGGAAGAGCTCTAGAATTATGGGATTCTGGAGTTGTTACTGAAGACAGTTGGTGGAAGGTCTCAATCGTCGGCCTCTATATTTGAAGATATCTGCATTCTTTTATTCCAAAGTCGGGAGTGATGGAGTAAAGGGAGTTGTGGTTGGATATCTGGTATGATGACTTGGTACTTGGAAGCTTGGTTTCTTGGTACAGTTGAAGTCAGTTGAAGAGGAGAGGAGTTGAGTTAAGTTTCTCAGGTTCTTGCTCTAGGAGTTTGATAAATTTTTGGTCGGCTAGGTTATCAAAGATACTTGAGAATTCTCTCAAGTCCACTCATAAAGGCATCTATGTCGTGTATCTGGAGTCTTCTAGTTACTCTTCTGACTGGAAGGTGTTTCTTTGAAACACAATCTGAAGAAAATGGAGGTGATTTATTTTCATCATCCAAAAACAACAAGGAAGGATTCATCTCTCTTGACCCTAAGAGTGGATCCAATCTGATTGAAGAATTGTTGAGGTGAATAAGATTTGTTTAGAGAAAGTCTTAGTTACTTGAGTCAAGGGTGGCAACCTTGGTATCTCAACATTGTCTTTTGAAGAAGATACTTGCAAAAAGATTGAATACTTTATAAGTGTTCATGACATGATCTGGTGGAGCTCAGCTACAACAGTGAAGAAGGGTTATTGGACAAGGATTTAAGATCAATTGTTATTTGTGGAATTCACAAGTATTTAATTGATTATCCTTGAAAGTCAAGATTGCTGATGTTCAACGAGATGTTGGAACATCTCATCATCAGAGTTTGTGCAGAATCATGGGAGGGTACTGCATACGCTTTAGCATCTGTTTTAGTCTTAGGTGGTGACCTAAGATGTGGCGTCAGTCGGGTGTGACAGAAGCATGTGTTCTCTGAAGAGTTTCCTGGCAAGAAACTAGTCTGGACTTTGATGTTGTTGAAGATGAAGATGAAGACATCATAATCTTGATGGTTACAGCTTGGATCAGTTTATTTCTGATCTAGGTGCTTTGGAGAATGGATCTTGCTCTGTTTGTGAAGGTCGGGGATAAGTGGCAGTTATCTCTGGCTTTCTACTGACGGCTCTACTAAGGGAAGTAGCATTCTTTGGTACGGCTATGGGGTAGTCTTGGACTACTTATTTTCTGAAGATTCAGACGTGGCAGGTTTCAAGTCTTTGGAGTTTCAAAGCAGGATGGTGGTTGTCTACTCAAACTTGGTTGTTGAATCAAGTCTATGAGAGCATGGAACTCTTGTTCTGCGAAGGGATGAGGTTCTTCTAAGTGGCAGAAGGAGGAGTTGAATTCAACAGTTGGATGTCATATCAAAATGTTCTGACATCTAGCTCAACATCAGAAGTCTCAGCTGGTGATGTGGCATATCAGTTTGAGATAAGGTGATCTATAGGAGAATGGAAGTTAAGGATTCTTCAAAAAGATCTATCTCATGCAGTTTGCGAGAGCTGTGGATGGGAAGATGTTACATGACTAAGAGGCTTGGTGAATCCAAGATGTCTTGCTATGGGGCAAGTAGTTCATGTGACTTGAAGATCTGATTTCATTAGTGGATCAGTGTATCTTGTGGGAGTTCAGAAAAAGAGTGAGGTCAATCAAAAGGTGGCATTTGGTTGATTTCACAATGTGCATTCAAGCAGGATGCTTGAAACTGATTGCTCTTGTGCAGAAGAGTAGTTAGTTGAAATTGTAAGGAGGTTCTGGTTCTCTGGGAGCTTGTGGCAGAAGTTCTGGGTTGAGGATGGAAACATACCTTCTTTTGGTGGATGAGAGTTTATTTCTCTATGGGTTTCTGAAGTTCTCTTTGTTCAAACTGGTGGCGCAGTGTTGTGTGAAGATCTTCAGTGTGGATTACTATGCTGATAGTAAGTCCAATGGTGGAGCATATCAAGAACCATGGTGTGTGGTGTCTGTGGTGTGTGGAAGATGTCCTAACTGATGTTAGAACATCTTTGGGTTGGTTATCCTTGGTGAAGGATTTCAGGTTCTGTGAAGAACTGGTTACTTGCATCGTGTCTAAGAAGTATCTACATTGTCATATGGGAGAATGATGGGGTAGAAGAACTGTCTTGGAGGTCTCATGTAAGGTTTTGGAAGACTGGAGTAGATCATGGGTTGATTGCATGAAGGTCTGGATTCTGATGCGTTCAGAAGTGGATATTCACCATAAAATCAGAAGTATTCCAGGTTATCATATGGGAGAATGATAAGGAATGACTGTCTTGGATTGTGGGGTGTCTATCTCTATTGTTGGCTGGGTAAGGTCAGTGGAAAATCTTGCGAAGGGGATGTTGCCCTGGTTACAAGTCATGCTATTTGTGGATCAGTTTAGCAGCAGTGAAGTTCTGGAGCATGCATATGATAGCTGACATCGTTATAACAAACTAAGGGGCCATGTGCGTCTCTTTGAGGAATGTGAAGCATTCTGATTTAATTAGTTTATGCCTCAAGTAGCTAGAGGTCTATACATGAGAGTTCAAAAGGAGTTCGTGTGGTGTGTAGATGGTTGTATGATGAGGGGGATCAATGGGACTTTGATCTCAAGCCAAGAGTTTGTTATGGTTGGTATACATTTCCTCACGGGTGGCATGATGGTGATTATGTGTGAGTGATTATTGTTTCTTGTCAGAGGAAGCAATAAGAGAGTTGATGATTGTGTTCAGCTGGTAAGTTGAATTGAGGGTGCGCTCTTGAAGACATGAAGATGCACCTTATGTTTTCCATTCATTAGCTTAGGTGTTCTGTGGAGGAGCATTGGTTGCCTTAGATAGGGGGAGATGCCTCTTGATCTAAGATGAAGTACTGCGAGGATGCAGTTGAAGTTCCAGTTTGCATTTGTGCGTCAAGCAAGCTGAGATGTCAAGGAGGATGTCTTGACATTTTTGTATTGTTGCAAGTTGGGGGAAACTTGGCAGTGCATGTTAAATGGTTCTATTGGATGCTTAATAATCATTGATTGAGTCTGGGGGAATTTATTTTTCTCTGTAGGCTGTGACCACAAAACTGTGAAGATTTTATTCAATATAGATATTTTCTTTAACATTGGTGGGTGTGACTTGGTTGAGGAAGTCATAGCAGTGAAGAGTGTCTAGAGAATCTCTGACAGTCTGATGACAGAAGTATTGATTCCGTCTTGGAAAACGCTTAGGGTGTATACTTGTCAAAAGGACGTGTAAAATCTTGTCCTTGAATATTGTAGCACCCCAAAAATTGCCTTTCTTTTTTTAACCACTAACTGGCTTATGTTTCATTTCATTTTTGCATAATTATCTTTGCATATCATTTGGTTCATGGCATGGGATCAGGGTATATGAGAAATCTCCAGTGGATCACACTCTCCTAACCAGTGCAAAATTAGGGTTTTGGTGAAAAGTCAGTGCAAGTGAACTTTTGAGCCAAAGCTTGATTTCAAGGTTTTCCATATGGTTTCAATTGTCTAAGGATAAAGTATTGGCCATTGGTTCATTTCAGAGGATATTCAATTGATCAATTGGTTGAGAATCAGTCAGATTGGGGAAAGGTCAACTATGCAGTGAAAAAGTCAACTCCTGACTTTTTGAGGTCAACATGGTGATTTTCAAGTCAAATATGATCCATGGAAGAGATTTGATCAAGATATAATCAAAGATTCATGAAAAATCAAGAAAGTTGAAAAGTTGCCATTTTTGGAAGGAACTAGGTTTTGGGAACTTTCTATTTTTGGAAAGTTCTAACATGAATTCAGCCATCTTCCAAGCCAATTTCCATCATGATGCAAGCTTCATTCCAATTTTCTTTAAACATGAAAGTTGTAGAGCTTGTTCCAAGCTTTCTAACCATGTAAAGTTTGTCTCATTTGGATCATTTTTGAGAGAGTTATGGTGTCCCAAAGTTGGAGATTTCAAGTTGTAAAATTTAGGGACTTAGAATTTTTTCTAAGTTACTTTTGGCAGCTTGGTACACCAATGTTCATGGTTGATTCTGAATGACTTCCAAGCCTTAAGTTGAGAAACCTTTAACATAAGAATTGTAGAGGGCAATCCCCTCTTTCCAAAGAGTACAAGTATGCCTTGATTGGATCAATATTGAGCAAGTTATGGTCTCTTGAAATCCAAGGTTTTTCATGTTCATGGTGAGTTCAAGACTTAGAATTTTTCTAAGTGTTTTGGCAGTTTTGTGGACATGTTTTCATGGCTGATTTTCATCATCCTCCAAGCATAATTTCAATTCAATTTGCACATAGAAGTTGTTCTTTATTCTTCCTACTTTCAATTGATCCCAAAATCTCACCAAATGAAGCAATGTTCATCAAGTTCTACTCTTGTAAAGTGGAGGTTTTTCAAAAGATCTTAAGGCATCCCATAGCATGGTATGGTGCATGTCTTGGCATATTTGTGAGCTTTCTTTGCAGCATGATGCTAATCACACGTATACCATCACCATTCCATTTCCAAAATAAGCCAAACCACATGCATACCTCATGTACCATAATTCAAATTCTTTGCAAAAATTGGAAATGGATATTTTTGTATTAACCATTTGCTCTTTGCTCTCTCCTCACGTGCCAAGACTTTTTTCCAACACTCACTCACATTCTTTCCATGCTCCACTTTGCTCACAAAAACACTACCCGTACCACCCTCTTTCTTTTCCAATTTTTGCCAAAAATTCCAAACACCACTTTATCTTTCTCAGGCCCATTAAAAATTTGAGAACCCATCATATTTAAGCATGAAAAAACCTAAAACGAAGGAGAGAGAACTCAGTGGCTGCAGAAAAATTCAAAAAACCTCAAGTTTCCTTCACTTTCTCTCTCTTCGAATTCCATCATTGTTGCAGAATTTCTCCCATTCTGGTGCTCAATTCGTACTCACAGAGACCTGAGGAATCCATTAGAAGCTTTCTCTTAAAGTTCAAGCACCATTTCAAGGGCCAACGAAGCCACTCTGTTGAGTAATCTTTTTTAACTCTAAACCTTCATTTTAGATGTGAATAAGATCATTTCTGGGTGCATCTGAAGTCCTACCTTAGGGTAGGCAATGCTTGAGTATTTGTTTAGCTATTTTGATGAGTTTCAATCTTGAGTACATGAACTTTAACACTTGATTACATGAGTTTTGTTGTTTGTTTCTGGAATCTATTTGCATATTTGAAACCTCCTTGAGGTCTACTATAAGGTAGAGCATTGGTTGTCTTGATTTGAATTTGTGAATCCATGTGTGTGGTTTCTTTAAGTTGTTTTTTCATGGCCTTAGAGGCAAGAAAACTGGAAAATGATAGCATATTTGGAAAGTACGCGAAAAACTGAGGGGGGGGGGGTGTCTTTGGTTCTCCGTTTCCGGCCAGACCAGCCACCGACCGACGCGGTGGCCGACGAACTACTGCAACTCTCACGTTGCACTGTTGCTTCACGTATTATTTCTATGCATGAAGATGATGATATGGCTGATGGTTAGTTTCTTTATTTTATTTATTCAAGTTTTGTCATCTAGTGTGTTTTTAAAAAAGTGACCAATTGATATTGGTTTCACATAGCTTTTGTTACATCTGGTTCACCTTTTTTCATTTAGTTTTTTTTCTTTTTTTAAAAATTCTGAACACAACATTGGGTTCCCTCGGCCTTGCGCCCAGCTTCCTTTTCACACCCCCTCACGGCCCAATATATGTGTTTGTGTTCTAATATACACCCTTCATTTAAATCACTTACTTTATTTTTCTTTTTTATTTTCGTTTCCTTTTTAATTATTAAAAATACTTTATTTTATCAAAAAATTTCCAAAAAAATCATTCGTGTTCTTTAATGTCTTATTTAATTTTTCATGAATTTTATTTTTATTTTTATTTTATGGTGATAATTAATTCGGATTTTATAATCAAAGGTGTTCAAGTTGACCTAGTTTGCATGTTAGGGCTTTGATTTTAATGTTTCCCACTTGTGATTGATCCTAATTTTTGGACACAATTAGTCACATGTATATATAACACTTTGGTTCTGGTTTGGCATTTTTTTCCATTAATTTTTGGTCCATAATTGAATTTCTTTTGAAGCTTGACTTGTGTGGTCATTCCTTTGCGTATTGCCTAATGTTTGACATTGTTTGAACACTTTTTTCACACAATCTTGAGCACACCTTTTGGAAACATTAAGCCCCTGACCTCAACTTGCTATGTCTAATTTTTCATAATTTTTTTCCAAACTCTTAACTATTTTTCTTGAGTGACACAATGCATGCCTAGTTGTTTGGATGTACACGAGCTTTGTGAATTGTTTAGAGGTGCACTTGTGCAACCATTTAGGGATTGTTCTTCCTCCTGTTCTTAATTGAAATGCCATGTTCTAAAGCCTCTTTTAATTATTTTATAGGTCTTTCCATGCTTCTTTGATTGTGTTCTTGATTGATTGAAACTTGCCATGGTTGTGTGCCTACTTTGTTGCCTTTCTTTGAACTCATCTTATGCTATAGCCTCTTTGTGCTTGGGAAATTTTCATGAAATGATCAATGTGTGTTTGCTTCTGACTTGTGTCATCTTAATGACCTATCCATGCTTACTTGTTCATTACTTGGTCTTAAATGAGTGTTTCCTTTCAAGGTTGACTTTGTGGTTTGAAATTGCCTTCTTTCTTGAACATATCTTGATGTGATGTGCATGATTATTTCTTGACATGTTGAGTTTGGTTTTGCATTTATCATCTCACATTTGCTACTACCCCCTTGGATTCATATCATGTTTCCATCTCATTTGATCATTGTGGTTTGATTTGTATGATGCATATTACTAGCATTTGATTGTTGCTTCTTTGGTTCATGATGCATGTTAATATGAAGCATTCTTACATGTTTTAATTGGATGGTTATAGCATGACTTAAGTTATGACTTTGCCTCATCTTCATCTTACTTTGCTCACATAACCTTGGTGTGATGTTTAATGATGTTCATTTGTGCTTCTAATGCAAGTTTCCTTGCATCCTTTCTTGTTTGCTCTTACTTGCTTACTTGAATTTTCTTGCATGATCTTTGAAGCTTGATTGATGATGTGAATTGGATATGATGTGTATGATGTGCTTGCTGCCCTCTCTTGTTTCTCATCTCTTATTTCCTCTTCTTCTTCATCTATCTCACTTCTTTCCTTCCCCTTTGAACCTTAAGACTTGCTCAAGTCTTGGATCCACTTTTGTATGCTCCCTTAGGGTTCCTAGTCCAACTTAATCTTTGATTAAGCTTGGAGTAGGATAGACATTAGGATTCAAACCATGCATGTTAACTTAGGTAGATGTTTTCCCCTCTTACCTCAACCTTAGGGCCATCTTTGCATGACAACATTAGGATAGATTTCCCCTTAGTGTTTTCTTTTTCTTGAGTCTTCTCTTCTCATCTCATAACAACTCTAACAAACTTAATAAAATTAACGTGTATTGCGCATGAGCCTTGCATGTGGGAAGTGAGGAATGAGGGGTTTCCTCTCATTTTTCTAGAGTGTTTGGTGGACGTTCCATCTTGGAACGATTTGCTAAGCATTCATTCCTATGTCATAGACTTCGGTGCAATGCAAGTTATGAACTAACTTCAATCCACTTCTGTCTAAAAAACACAAACAAATTCAAAACCTTTTTATCCTTCGGGATTGTTGAGTTTCAAATCATTTTCAGAAAAGAGCACGCTATTTTCCGTTTTGTCGCAAACAGGCATCGACCCTAACTGTCGGACGCGAACTTAACATCGCTCATAAAAAACACTAAGACCTCGTTAGGTCAAACTATGACTGCCCTGACTTCCTCATTCTGGTTAGATTGAGGATACGTAGGCATAAGACGACGATGTCTTGGCGAGCAACCTCCCCCCTTAGTTCGTGTCCTAACTACGTTGACTCTGACTTTCCCATTGCACGCGGGAATACGTAGGCCTAGGACGATGATGTCCTATCGAGTCACTTCCGTTTCTTTTCTTCTTCGTTTCTTCATTCTTTTCCGTTCCCGTTTCTTCTCCTTTCCAGTAGCAGCAGAGCTCCAGATGACGACACCTTTTAATTAAGACAACAAGCGTGGATCCCATCGAGTACGATGGACACGTGGAGGTGCTAGTACCTTCCCCTCGCGTAACCGACTCCCTTACCCGTTTCTCTTGGTCGCGATGACCATGCTTTTTCCTTCCCTCAGGTTTACGCAGTGTTTCCTTTTCCTTTCTTAGGATAAATACACATTGCTGGCGACTCTGTTTTCGCGCCACTTTCGCGTTTATACCTGGATGAAAATCCCGGGAGCGAAAAATATACATTCACATGTGTTGGAAATTGTACTTCAACAAGAATCTGTCCAAAATTGAATAAAGACATAAAGACCGGGGTAGTGGTTGATACAATTCAAATAAGGGGATCTCAAAATTCATCTTACTCATCGCTGTATCACTCTTACTGTTGTCTTTATGGCTTATATAAGGTTCTGGGTGAGCACTCTTTGGATCTGGATATACCTTGGTAATATTTGTCAAATTGTGTCTAAAAAGGGGGAGAAATGTTCTGATCTTCTCATGAGAATCTCACGTCTGATAAAGCAGCTTGTCAAAATGCTCAACAGGATGTTACAACATTCTTAGTCTCAACTCTCAAATGGACTTTTGTGTCTTGTGATTTGAGTTATGAACACAGTCATGTCATGTGTTCTGAGTTACCCAAGGAAGTACGTTATTGCTAAGGGTATTGCTAATGCTTTTTCCTAATAGTTTTCTTATGCCTCTTAAGAGGAAGATTTATCCTTTCGTGACAAGTATTGGTTCATGGGTTGAGGGGGAGCGTCTTGCATCTTCTTTCTCATGTACTCCATCACGGGTAAGGTATAGGCCTTGAAATTATTTGGAGTCCTCAGTGCATGCACCATCGATCTGGAGCTTATCGTGCATATGTGTTTTAGCCAAAATTTGCCAAAAAGGGGGAGATTGAAAGCTCTGAGTTTTTGAACAAATTTTGGTAAAACATAATTGTTAACTCAACAATGAGATCAAGCTGAAGAATTCTGCTGAAGACATGATGTCGAACAAGATGTCTTAACATGCATCTTGACATCCTGGACTAAATGGCTTAAGTTAGTTTTTAAACTGCTGCAACTCTCAAGGAGAAACTACTGCATGGATCAAGGACTGAAGACTGAAGCCCAAGGAAGCAGAAGACACTATAAAAAGAAGACTTAGACCTAGGTTTTCATATGCCTTAGTACGCCTTGTGTAACCTTGCTTTCTTGCGTAAGAAACAAGGGTTTAGGGTTTTGAGAGTCGTTGGCTCTCTAGGTTGTAAGTATCCCTTTGTATCAGTGGATACACTATGGTAGATATAGGTGTCATACAGATCCATAAGCCTTGAGGTATTAGATTGTGTATTGTTCTTGGATGAAGCTTTTAAGCAAATTCGAGTTAGCTTGTTTGTCAAGTATGCTTGACAGATTTCTGTATTGATAGGGATGATGTAGAAATTACAGTTGGTGATTAAGGTAAGTGAGTGGGGTATCTCATATCAGGGTTCTAAACGTTTGAGTTTAACCTTGGTAAAGATGTTCATTGGGTAGATGTTAGGGATAAAGTTGTAAACGGGGGAGTTTAACTTTGTAACAGTCTACAGATAGTGGAGTCTTCTTCCTGGATTGGTATCCCCCAGATGTAGGTGAGTTGCACCGAACTGGGTTAACAATTACTGTGTTCTTTATCATTCTGCATATTTATGTTTTCTGTTAGGGTTCATGATAAACATGTTGGATCAGATGTCGTGACATCTGTAAGTGTGCAGTTCTGATATTCAAGGTATCAGTCTGCTGTTGCGCCTCTGAGTTTAAATGATTATGTAGCACAATGTCTTGACATGTGGTAGGACACCTGCTGTCTGTATAGGCCATAATTTCACTGAGGAAAACCCGTTGTTTATGGAGCAATTTTGTTTAATTGAATTTATTGAGAAATGTGCACCCTTTTAGGTGGTTATGATTTTACTCTGATATTTGATTTAATCTGCTGCAATATTTGTGGGGTAGAAAAGGGTGTTACACTTATGGTCCAAAGTTGAAGATATTATGCGATTCAACAAGATTCCTTATGATCTTGGAGGATGACAAGGCTTGCAAAGTCACCAAATTTGAAGATGAAAATCGTGTGATGCAAGTAATCATGAAATGTGCTCAAAGTTTCAAGGACATCCAAGTGTATGCCGGCTCAAGGCGGAAGAGAAGACATGTATTGTCGACATGACCTTGAATCTTGTCCAACCGAAAAATATACTTGCCACGTTGAAACGGAAGGAACCCGACAATGTAGCGAACATAAAGCAAGTGTATAACATTCGGTATCAGACGAACAAGGCAATTAGGGGAGATATAAGTGAGATGCAACAACTGTTGAAACTGTTGGATGATAACGATTACGTGTCTCAGTATAGATATCACGATGATGAAATTACGGTCTGAGATATTTTTTGGACTCATCCGAATTCCATAAATTTGTTCAACACATTATCGACAGTGCTCATTCTCGATAGTACCTACAAGACGAACAAGTATCTAGTTCCATTATTTGAGATGGTTGGTGTTACGTCTACGGATAAGACATATGCCGTTGGTTTTGCCTTTTTGGAGTGCGAAAAAGAGGACAATTTTACGTGGGCATTGGAGACGTGTCGGTCACTTTTGAAGAAACATGTTCAAATGCCAAAAGCAATTGTTACGGACCGCGATAACGCTTTGATGAATGCGGTTGCAAAGGTCTTTCCTTCTTCCAATGCACTACTTTGTCGATTTCACATAACAAAGAATGTGCGAAGTCGGGTTAAGACCGCGGTGGGTGCGAAACAAGTGGAGTCGGAAGATGGAAAAGTGGTCAAGTCGGGTGTCATTGTAGAAAAAATAATGGATGCGTGAACTCATATTCTAAATTCTTCCACAAAGGAATTATATGCCGATTCGGTCATGAAATTCCGGAAAGTGTGCGAAAAGTACCCCGCTTTGTTGAAATATGTTGAATCCACCATTCTTGATCAAGTGAAAGAAAAGATTATTTGTGTGTGAACCGATAATGTATGACATATTGGAAACACTACCACCAATAGAGTTGAGTCGGCACATGCTACTTTGAAGAATTGGTTGGGTAATAGCAAGGGGGATTTATGTCGAGATTGGGACTCCGTGCATCTCATGATTAAAAACCAACACAACGACATACAAACCACTTTTGGTCGGAGCATTACGGTTTTGGAACATCGGTTTAAAGGTAACTTTCTTTACTCTCAATTGATCGGCAACATGTCTCGGGCGGGGTTGGGCTATATTTTTCACGAGGCCAACCGAGCCGAAATGGTAGGTTCCGATAGCGCAAAGTGTGGTTGTACTATTGTGAAAACCTACGGTCTTCCGTGTGCTTGTGCTATTGCGACAAAGTTGAAACTAGGTGAGCCAATACAAATTGACGAAGTTTGCCCTCATTGAATGAGACTTAGTTTTGATGATGATGGTTGTAAGGAAGAAGATAAGCCGAATATCTCTATTTTGGCTGAATTGGAAGCGATTCAAGCGAGATTCTTGAAGGCCGATGACAACATGAAGCTACACATCAAAGAAGAGTTGAGGAAGATTTCCTTCCCCGAAACAACCGCAATGATACCCCCGTCTCAACCGGTTAAGATAAAGGGTGCTCCAAAGAAGTTGAAGCCTACACCGAACGACAACTCGAAAACTCGGTTTCCTTCATATTATGAGCACGTTGACAAACTCTTTTCGGACTCACCGAATCCTAAATCTCTACAAAGTGTCATGAAAGGAGCTCGCATTACCAAACCGGCTCCGACACTGGTTCCGACTCCGAATGCAGCGCTTCCGACACCGACTCCACGTATAATTTCCTTTATCGACGAGATGCTGGTGTTTATGCATAAGCATATCGACGGTATCATCGATGTTCTAGGGGATGGTAATTGCGGTTACCGAGTCGCGTCGGCTCTACTCGGTAAAGGAGAGGAAGGTCATGCACTTGTCCGTCATCAACTTATCCTAGAGTTGGAGATGCATAAAGAAGCATACTTGCGTCTCTATGAAAATCAAGAAAAATACGACAAGGTTTACGAGTCACTTGTTCCCTGGTTGAGTGGTCCGGCCCCGGTATCGAAATGGATGAGCTTCCCCGAGATGGGTCATCTTATCGCATGCGCCTACGATATGGTGTGTATTGACTTGACGCGATACGGTTTTTCGAAAACCTTTTTTCAACTCTACACCACACCACCGTCCAATCCAAATGATCGCATCATGTGTATCAGATGGCTTGCAAAATCAAGACATTTTGTACAAGTTATCTTGAAACCTGGATGCCCCATACCACCTAAATCATCGCAATGGGCGACGCATGCAACCGCAATTGCCGAGTCGTGGCCGGATAGTTTTGTTGAAAGGATGATTGAATTTGAAAGATTGAATGCAATTGAAAAGGCATCAAATGCGGAAAAGTCAAAAGGTCAAGCTCCGATAGATTTAGACAAAGATTTTTGTTTTAACTCTTTTGTATAATCGTACGACAAAATGTACATTTTTGAAGTGAAATATATTGAATTTTTATTCATATGCCTTTTTAATACACTTATGAATTTTATTGCAATGAAAGCATTCCAATTGGTTGCATAACATAGTCATTTATGTTTGAGAAATGTATCAGTAAAATATTCTGATTTGTAGATCCGAGAAATTTCTGAATGTGCGCATCCGGAACCAATATTTGTAGGGTTTGTCCGGATCTGCACATCCGAAACAAACTTAGGCATAAATAACTTTACCCTAAATTTTCTATAAATTAGGGGTTTCATTTGATATCATTCACACAAACCCTAAATGTCTCAATTGTATGATATCAAGTTCCGTTGGTATGTCGCAAGTGTCTCTTACACCAACGGCAAAACACGCGGTCTTACGTTTAAGGTAATGAGGGACATCTCCATCGGCAAGATCATTGACGACATCGAACATCTCCTACCTTACGGAGACAAACGGAAGGTTGTGAAGCTTCAGTATCGTTCACCTTCGGTTGACAACGAAGGGAACGTCGCTTACAACATTGTTGAGCTAAAGAATCAAGAGGATGTTATAGCGATGTGGCAAACTTTTTTCGGTTGCGAAGAACGTTTCCCGCTCGAGTTCGAGGCGACCGTCAAAATTCGAAGAACGGTCGATGACATCTTAGAGATGTGCAAGCGTCCACCAGGCTATTGATCTTGTAATATTTAAATTTCTGTCGATGTAATGGCGATTTTCTGAATGTAATCCCGATTTTATTTTATGAATGTGAGAAACATTGCTGGATTTTTGGTGTTATGTATCAGGATTTATTCCGGATTTGCAAATACGAATTTCTTCCGGATGTACACATCTGAAAAAAACTGAAAAAAAAAAGGTGCGTCCGGATTTGCATATCCGGAATGCAGGGGTATTTTCGTCCGCACGCATGGTGCCTAAGAAGGTTGGGTGGTGTGTTAAGAAATTCCCTTTTTATAATATTTATGTAAATCATATTTAGATTTTTATTTGAAAGTGCCATACTTTATGCAAATTTAAATCTTATATTAAAGTGATTATGTAATAGGTTTGTTTGCAATTTTTTCGTACATTATATTGATTTATATGTATGATGTTCAAAAATACCTGTGCATCGCACGAGTTCAAGTCTAGTTTTTATAAATGGGAATAAGGTAAAATATTTTTATAAACGGGAAAAAGTCGATTGTTGATACAAAGTTTTTAAAGAATATTTTGGTATACTAATATATGTTCAAGTGTACAGGATCATAGACTAAAGTTTGTGATATAAACTTAGTACTGGTACTGAATATGAACTTTTAAAGAGAACCTAAAAGATCCAAAATTTGAAGGATCAGAACCTGAGAACCAAATTCTAAAGACCAGGGAGGAGGTCAACTTCCTCTGAATTTCTCAGACTTTAAAGTTAGTCAACACAAGGATCAATAAGACTCTGATAGTTCACAGTCAAAATATAAGGCCGGTCAATGCAAGGATCATGAACACTTTAATAGGTCACTATCAGACACTGAGGTCAGTCAACACAGGGATTGAGAAGACTTTGATATGTCACTATCAGACTTAAAGAGAAATTTGTCTTCTTCTGATCACATGAAGATTTAAATAAAAATCTACACAGACAGCTGGGATGTATCGGATAAATCCTCTTGAAGCAAAGGGATTTCAAATACCTTTTCAAAGGCATTAACCATATCAAGTAACATTCCAACGTCTATGATCAAGCTTCTCTAGGACTCACTTGTTCTAGCTCTTCTCTTTAATGACTCTTTTTTGTCTCTCTATATAAGAAGTTGAAGACTTGAAGAAAGACAACCAATCTTTGACAATAAAAAGATTTGTCACTCTGTCAAGCAAAAAGCACAAGTTTAACTTAGAATTTCTTATCATTCGTATATCTTAGAAATTCATAAGTCTTAAGATTCATTTTAAGTTGTATTTTGTTTACACCTCTAATTGTATATTGTAATACACTTCTACCCAACAAGCAGTCACGATAAATATAGACAAATATATCAGAGTATATTCACTGCAAGGGCGTCATATTTCGTCATAAAACATCAAATAATAACATCCTGCTCCGTAACATGGGTTATAACATAAAATTAAAAATCGAATACTACGCAGCAGAAAAACTTTAAAATCATCATCATAATTAGTAACTCAAAGTTTTAAAACAAAACTCATAACATCAAAAGAACACAACGGTTCGACTCAAACGTCCCGACCCGATGTTACATATTAGAGCAAGACCCTCTACTCGACAAAATACTCCGAAGCTAAATCTTTACGCACCAAAGGGCTAATCCTGATCACCTGCACGTTACCCACGTGGAGGCAACATTCAAATAGGCAGGGTGAGTAATCATAAACCATAATACAAGATATAAGATAAGAAATAATAAGTAGCATGCATCATAATAAAACAACATCGTCATTAATACATCATCATCATACATCATGAAAATCATATCATCAACATCATTCATTCACAATCATGCAATGCCACATAATATGAAATGCACAACATAGACTCATGCATGTGGTACCAATTCGTCATGTTTGATGGACACTGGGCCATCACCCTCCAAAGATCCCCACCAATAGGATCGATTCTACACAAGAACCAGAACAACGCCATACACTCCAATCCACACAATGGGATTGAAGCCACCACTGGACCGAAGTCTTAAAATGCTATGAATGCATGATGTAAACTTCATAATCTTCATCGTCACAAAATCGTCAAATTGCATCATTATTCATAAAACCCTCGTCAAGCATCATGGTAACACATCATTAACATACATCAAAATCATCATCGTCACGGAGTCATCACATTTCATCATCATTCATAAGATTCCATCAAAACATCATGTTATCACATCACTATCGTGCATCAAAATTCTCATAATCACATCACAAGTCATCACATTTTATTCATTCAAATACAACACATAGATATATCGAAGGCATACAGGCTTCAAGGTACAAGGCATCACTCAACAGCAAAGAAAAAAAAACAAATTTACTGCTCCTGCTCGCCTGGAGCTCGCCTGGGTTTCGCCCAGCGAAGTAGGGGCGAAACATCTTCCCCCATACAAAATCCAGAAACACTATTTTTCCCACTCCCTATTCGCTTCCAATTTTGCCTGGCGAGGTCGGGGTGAATTCGCTTCGCCTGGAGAGCTGGGAATTTCTCCTGGCGAATTCACACGAACCTGCAACTTCGTAAGTATGATTATGCACTAGTTCAGTCCCTCAAGGATTGCGATTTCAGTACCAAACAGTCCAATTTTCATCACTTTTCATCATAGAACCAACACAACAACAACAATTCGTCATGGTAGGTTTTGTCTCTAACATTTACACTTTCCAAAAAAAAACCCAATCCCGTCATCAACTCATCAATTTTCCTGGAAACCCATTACCTACATATTCCTACACTTATATCAATTATAATGATGAATAATACTCCTCATACCTTATAAAATTACTTCCGAATTCTCCCCTTTGAGTCCTTCCGAAACCTCTCTGAGCCCTAGCCTTCTTCTCCTTTTCTTCAAAGCTTTTTCTCCAAAATTGATCGTACCAAATGACTTCTCGCTCTCTCTTTTCCCTTTAAGTAACTTTAACCCCTTGGAACCTTAATAGGCTTTTCCAACCTTGTCCTCACTTAACTCATCCCATTTTTACCATCTTGCCCCTAATGTTTCACTTAATTATTTATAATAATAATAATAATAGTAGTATATTTCACATAATTCCATATTATTATTACCAAAATAATATTAATAATTCTCGTGCTTCTAAATACCCTCAGCATCCCCTTAACATCATAATACTACACAACATAGATCATCAGACATCAAAATAATTCACCTAAATTCACCGAAAATACGAATATTTATAATAAATCAATTAAATAAATATTCTACTCATTTTTGGGTGTTACATATATCAAGTGTAATATTCACACAATATTTTGAGTTAGATTGTAAGAAGTCTCTTGCTTGTATGCTTGAGCATTATAAGTCTCTTGTGTGTTTGAGCATTAGAAGTCTTTTGCTTGTGTGCTTGAGCAATTGTAATCAATAATAATTATAGTGAAATTCCTTGGAAGTACAAGGGGACTAGATTACTCTCGTTTTGTGGGAGGAACTAAGATAAATTTGCTTGTGTCTCTCTTTCTTTCCTCTCTAACTCTGAACTTTTGATTTTATCCGCTGCAAACACTTAACTCTGTATCAGATTCTAGACTTTGAGTTCATAATCTGATATGAGATTTTTAGAAAAGAAAGAAAAAGCTAACACAATTCAACCCCCTTCTTGTATTTTTCTCACCTTTAGTTGGCATCAGAGCAAGGTCTGTGCTCTAAACAGTTAACAATGGTACAAAAAAGATTCTAAGAGAAAAACATGTTTGTTGTGTCTAATAACTCTAGTGGTCCCGGTGGTAATGTTGTTCACAATGTTGTGAACTATGATTATAGTGCTTCTAAAAGAAACAAATATACTACAAATCCTCCAACTTTCAGTGGAGATTCCACAATGTTTGAATGGTGGAAAAGTAAGATGTACACTCACATAATAAGCATTGATGATGAGTTATAAGACATTCTTGAAGATGGTATTGATATTCTATTTGATGGAGTAAGAATGGTTGCTGATAGAAAAAACCCCCACATCTGCTCAAAAGAAGATCTATAGAAAACATCACATAGTGCACGCATTTTGGTAGATGCTCTACCTCATTCTAAGTATCTCAAAATAATCAACAAGACTACTGCTAAAACCTTTTTTGAATCCTTGGTTGCTACTTATAAAGGAAATCAGCAGGTGAAAGGGGCAAAGGCTAACCTCTTGGTCCAACAATATGAATTGTTCAAAATGAAGGAAGATGAGGATATTGAAACCATGTTATCAAGGTTTTAAGTTCTGGTATCTAGACTTCAAGCTCTGAACAAGAGCAATACAACTTCTAATCATGTTAAGAAGATTCTTAGGAGTCTTCTTGCCAAATATAGACCAAATGTGATAGTCATTCAAGAAGCCAAGGACCTGAACAAAATAAGTCTTGAAAGTTTGATAAGCAATCTCCAGAGTCATGAGATGTCTCTTGCCCTGAAATTTATTAGTGAATCTACTACGTCTCCTCAAGTTTGGGAACTTAAAGAAGCTGCTTATACAGGAGGTTCTGAAGATGATTCAGCTGATGAAAATATAGGATTTATAATCAAAAGGATTCAATATCTAGCGAAGAAGAACAAAAGATTATCGGGCAAAAGCATTGGCTTCAGAGGATAAGTTCCAGAGAAAAGAAATATGACCAGAAGGGATGCTTCAACTATAAGAAGCCTGGTCACTTTATTGCTGACTGTCCAGAGTTGTAGAAGGACAAGTCAAAGAAAGGAAGCTATCAGAAGGACAAATTCATAAACAAAGTCAAGAAAAGTCTCATGGAAAAATAGGATGAACTTGACAAAGAAGAAGAATTTGATAAAGATGATGAAGAAGCCAACTTAGCATTGATGGCTCTAACATCTTCGGACACAGAATCTGACACAGACTCTAGCTCAGATTGTAAAGAAGAATATGAGGTATTTTCTAAACTATCTAATTCTAATTTAATTACTCTTGTTCAAGACCTTATAGGTCGTTGTTAAGATAAAGCCAGACACATCAAAATTTCAAAAAAGAAATATGATCTAGTGACAAATGAATTAAAATCGTCTCAAATTAGAAATGAAGATTTAGAAAAAAAGTCATATTGCTCAAATGAAAAAGATGTTTGATAAATCTCCAGATGAGCATGAAGTTGCTCTTCAGGAATTTGTCATAAATGAATTTGATAGAATACAAATTTCATTTATGATTTATGGTGTAAGTAGGAGCAAAGGAGAGGGCATTGGTTTTTCACAAAAACCTTTCAACCCATGGTTAGGAACTTTGGTTATACCAGTGAAACCTTCCTATTCTAGATTTGCTCAGAAAGGGATATATTCCCATTTTGTTCCAGTTGCTGATAAAGCAAAGGTTCTAAATCAGTCAAAACCAAAGACTGTAGAATCAAAAGTTATGAAGAAACCAAAACCAGAGACTTCAAAGTCAAAGTTTATGAAGAAACCAGAACTAAAGACTCTAAAGTCAAAAGTTTTGAACAGAGAAAAAATTAAGACATCATAGTCTAAGGTTCTAAAAGGTTCACAACCAAAGGCTAAGATTGATTCAAGACACGAAACTTTCAAACCAAGAATTTTGAATGATTCCAAGCCCTACTACATGAAAGCTAAGGTACAAAATAGGAAAAAGCATTCCAGAACTTACCCAAAAGGACCCATAAGATTATGGGTACCTAAATTTGAAATTGTCTTTGCATCAGATATGTTTCAAGGGAAAAGCAAAGTAGTCCTGGTACCTAGACAGTGGCTGCTCATGACATATGACAGGATAAAGGCATATGTTCCAAACCTTAACTCTGAAAGAGGGAGGAAATATGGGGTTTGGAGGAAACAGAAAATAAGAATCATTGGTACATGTACTATTAGTAATTCTTCTATTTCGATTAATAATATTTGGTTAATAGATGGACTGAAACATAACCTACTGAGAATTAATCAATTTTTTGGACAGTGGGTATGATGTAATGTTTAATAAGAACAACTTTATAGTCATGAACGAGTCTAGCAAATCCAGAGTGTTCAAAGGTAGGAGAAAATGCAATGTCTTAAAATTAATTTCTCTGAATTGTCTGATCAGAAGGTAATTTGTCTTCTATCAGTGAGTGATGAAAAGTGGCTCTGGCACAAAAGGTTAGGTCATGATAACTGGAGATTAATCTCTAAACTTAGCAAGTTAAAACTTTTCAAAAGTTTTCCAGAACTTAACTACCACTCAGATGCTCTTTATGGAGCATACCAAGTAAGGAAAATTAATAACACCTCTTTTAAAACATAGAATATTATCTCTACATCCATACCTTTGGAACTACTTTACATTGATTTATTTGGTCCAGATGATACTGCATCAATCAATGGAAAGAAATATGGATTAGTCATAATTGATGACTATAGCATATGAACTTTGGTTAAGTTCCTTAGAACTAAAGATGAGTCATATGATGTGTTCAACATCTTCTATATACAAGTACAAAATGAAAAGGAATCAAAGATTTTAAAAGTGAGAAGTGATCATGGAGGAGAATTTGAAATGAGCCATTTGAAATATTTTTGTGAAAAACATGAAATTATCCATGAGTTCTCTTCTCCTAGAGCCCCACAACAAAATGGAGTTGTAGAGAGAAATAATAGATCTTTACAAGAAATAGCTAGATCCACGATTCATGCAAATACTTTACTTAAGTACTTGTGGACAGAAGTTGGAAACACAACATGTTATGTTCAGAACAAAATCTATATTAGACCTATTCTGAACAAAACTTCATATGAGCTTTTCAAAGGAAGAAAGCAAAGTCTTTCTTATTTTCATCAAATTGGATGTACATGTGTTGATTGCAAAATAGGGCAAGCAGCAAAAATATTTATTTTTGGAAGAATTCCCTCCGGGATTTATGTCGTGTCCACAGAGATCGGTTTGAGGGAAAGAATGTCGTTTGACAATTTCTCGCATTAATGAGTTTGGATTAAAATGGTTTAAAACAAGAAAACAGAAAAGTAAACATTAAAACATAAAAACAAATTCATTCTTCAGCAAGACAAACTTATCTGGCATGCACATAACCGACTCCTCACAAACTTAAACTTACCGACCAGTTATACTCGACCTACAATACTCCTCAATATCACCCAGTATCGCTCACAACAAAGGTTATGTCTAACACAAAGTTGAGAGAACAACCGTGTTACCCTCGCCGATACTTTCGCACGCTAGCTCAAGGCACAGAGGCATTAAGATTCGACGCCTATTGAAGTTTGTTAGCTCTTAAATCTATCTCTAGAATCCAGAAACTAACAGATAATCACCCCTAATCGAAGTTTGCGAGGATTATCTCTAACGCAACTCAAACCCTGCGCATAAAGCAAAAATCAGAGACAATCACCAATAGAGATTTGTAAATCAAGTTTTATACAACGCCATGGGCGACAAATATACATGAGATTATAGTCAATACATATACAAAACCCAACAAAGAAGAAAAACACAAAGAAGAAGAGAAATGAACCAAACATCTCGGGGTTTGTCAGAGCCGATCGACGATCAATCCACCCCGGTTCATCTGCATGCAAGCTTCCATGTTGTTTCCTATGCTAATCTACTGAAAAATGAAGTTTGATGGAGTTGGAGCAAGAATCCCCAAAACCATCCCTTAAAAAATGCTGAAAAACGACTAAAATAGACAACTAGCAAACGCTCGTTTGCCTAGCGAGCATAAACCGCCTTAGCTACTGCCAAAATTGTGTTTTTCACGCTTCCTGGGACTTTTCATTCGCCCCAAGGTTTGCCTAGGAAACTCCCTAGCGAGTACGCTCGCCTCCGGTTCGCCTAGCGAACATGACAGCAAACCAGAACTTGTTTTGATCATAACTTTTGAACCGTAACTCGGATTGACATACGGTCGGAAGCGTTAGAAAGCTTATTCAATGCTCTTTATGAATATGGAAAAATATCTTTACTTGAATACCTACAAAAATGAGATAAAATCAATTAAACTCAATGATATTTACACGATACGCAATATATACACTAAAACGTAAAGTAAACATAATTATAAACAAATCGGGGTTTATTCGTACGATATTAACAAAAAGTATCGATAAGTGCAACAAAAATTATATACAAATATATTTACATTTTGCACTTATCAACTCTCCCCAACTTACATAATTGTTTGTCCTTAAACAAGAATCAAACAACTCAACGAAACTGAGTGATAACCAAATAATCACGAATCAACAAGTTTTGAAAAACGGAAAACAAATGTATGGTTCAGATGAAAAACGGTACACACAAAGTAAATACTTACCACTAAACTACAACAATAACATAGTCACGAAACAAAAGCAAAGTACAGAAGTCATGCCAAAAATTCTAAAACAACACAAGTTCAAATGTGACTCACACCTAGAAAAAACAATCATTGGTAGTTGAAAAACACAAAATGAGGTTCTTTTCACTCACACAACATCTTGCAAACAAAAGACTAAATTATGCAACCCTCCAAAAATCATATTGAAAACATAAAAGCAAGAATCACAAGGACTTTCAAGGTTGTAACGTGGTCGGGTAAACAAACAAGGCGCAATTTCTAAAGGTAATTGAAACAAAAACTTGCTTAAACCTAAGGGAGTGATCAACTCACAAAAGTTCAAACACCAAATTTCAATCAAACTTCTTCTTTCATCCCAAGTGTTACACAAAACACAATACTTATTTAGCACAATTATTTGAACTCTTTTTGTTTCCTTTTTCAAGGTTTTTCTTATTCTTTCCTTTTTTTTTCTTTTCTTTTTCTTTGTCATATTTTTCTCTTTTTTCTTTTCTTTTTCAATCCTCATAGAAACCAACCAATGAGTAAACAACTATTCTCTCCCCAACTTGAATTCAACCATATCATCATATGAATACTCCCTACTTTCTAAGGCAAGGTAAAAATTCATACAACAACACAAAGTTGAGGGCTCAAGTAAAAACAAAATCCATTAAAAAATAAGTGAACTAAATACTCATGGACAAGCATTAAGTTCCAATAAAACATGGATCAAAAAGCTCAAAAGGTTACGAAGGATCACACACTCACAAGGTGAATTGACTATTTGGCTAGGTAGTTGTGCTCAAAATGAAACAAAATTGCCTCGAACATTTTCATGCATTCATATAATCAACACAAACAAAAGATTAAACATAATAAAATCCAGTTAGAACAAGAAAGCCGGTACTCCGTGCATATATGAACAATAAAAGGCTTTCTCATAAAAAGGTTGGGAACTAAAGTGATTCACACAAGAACAAGTATACAAAAGAATGAATGGCATGGAAGTTTGTAAAAAGCCTAAGTATCATGAATATGCTAAAGTCTAGAAAGCGATAAACACATACCTCGGACGTGTACAAAACTTAACAAGACCATTACCATACATCCGCAAGTTGAAACGATCAAACTTGGAACAACACCAAATTTCCTCAAGCTATTCAAATCAAGTTCATTGACAAACACGAAAACTATTAATATACACAAACTGAAAAACCGGAAGAAAATTCATTAAACAAGTTGTAAAGTGAAGATTTGAGAATTTTACGAAAAATCCGAGAACAACTTGTTTAATGAATACTCACCACACTACCTAAACTAAACAACAACAAAAGAAAAGAATACACCATGCTTGTTTTACGTCGTAAGCTCGACGCCTTTACAATGCTTAGCTAGTAACTTCCTTCCTTCATGCCATAGTGATGCCTCACCGCGCAAACCAAAAGCAAGTGTCCTAACCAAACACTTAAACAAACGTTACATGAACAAAATGTATACAACACTTGAACAAACATAATGGAAACAGACAATATATACGATATATACAAAACTCAAAAACAAAGAAACTATCGCAATGCGATTCAATATCAAAACCAATCCCCGACAACGACGCCATTTTGTTGATTGCAGAATAGGGCAATCAGCAAAAATATTTATTTTCGGAAGAATTCCCTCCGGGATTTATGTTGTGTCCACAGAGATCGGTTCGAGGGAAAGAATGCCGTTCGACAATCTCTCGCGTTAATGAGTTTGGATTAAAATGGTTTAAAACAAGAAAACAGAAAAGTAAACATTAAAACATAAAAACAAATTCATTCTTCAGCAAGACAAACTTTTCTGGCATGCACATAACCGACTCCTCACAAACTTAAACTTACCGACTAGTTATACTCGACCTATAATACTCCTCAATATCACCCAGCATCGCTCACAACAAAGGTTATGTCTAACGCAAAGTTGAGAGAACAATCGTGTTACCCTCGCTGATACTTTCGCACGCTAGCTCAAGGCACAGAGGCATTAAGATTTGACGCCTATTGAAGATTGTTAGCTCTTAAATCTATCTCTAGAATCTAGAAACTAACAGATAATCATCCCTAATCGAAGTTTGCGAGGATTATCTCTAACGCAATTCAAACCCCGCGCATAAAGCAAAAATCAGAGACAATCACCAATAGAGATTTGTAAAGCAAGTTTTATACAACGCCATGGGCGACAAATATACATGAGATCATAGCCAATACATATACAAAATCTAACAAAGAAGAAAAACACAAAGAAGAAGAGAAATGAACCAAACATCTCGGGGTTTGTCAGAGCCGATCGACGATCAATCCACCCCAGTTCATCCGTATGCAAGCTTCCATGTTGTTTTCTAAGCTAATCTACTGAAAAATGAAGTTTGATGGAGTTGGAGCAAGAATCCCCAAAACCATCCCTTAAAAAATGCTGAAAAATGACTAAAATAGACAAAATTGTGTTCCAGGGTTCACCTAGCGAAACCCCGTTCGCCTAGCGAACATAAACCGCCTTAGCTACTGCCAAAATTGTGTTTTTCACGCTTCCGGACACTTTTCATTCGCCCCAGGGTTCGCCTAGCGAACTCCCTAGCGAGTACGCTCGCCTCCGGTTCGCCTAGCGAACATGACAGCAAACTAGAACTTGTTTTGATCATAACTTTTGAACCGTAACTCGGATTGACGCACGGTCGAAAGCGTTGGAAAGCTTATTCAATGCTCTTTATGAATATTGAAAAATATCTTTACTTGAATACCTACAAAAATGAGATAAAATAAATTAAACTCAATTACATTTACACGATATGCAATATATACACTAAACGGGGTTTATTCGTACGATATTAACAAAAAGTATCGATAAGTGCAACAAAACTTATATACAAAAATAGGTAAATTTTACACTTATCAATATGTTACATCTTTAACAACAAAGTCTATCTAAAGAAATTTGGTGCAAAAGCTCAAAAGGGTATCTTCTTAGGATACTCTGAACGCTTAAAGGCATAAAAAGTGTATAACTCTTAAACCAAAATAGTTAAAGAGTCAATACACATCAACTTTGATGACAAAAAGCCTGACAATAAAATGTCAGAGCTAGTTGAATTTTTTTTCTTCAGAAATTCATGTTTCTGAAGACACTTGTTGTCTCATATTTTCAAAAGAGTTTTGAATCTGACTTAAACACTTGAAAATAATTTCTTTCATCTTCTACCTCATTTTTTCCCATTGTTACACAGATCTAAATCTCATCTTTGTAGATTTGGGATTATTGAGGAGATTTTGTTATTGAATATAATGTTTCTTTGAAGATTTGTTTAAGTTTTTATTGATTCGCAAAGTGTGTGGTGTTGTAGTTGGTTTTGACAATTCCAGTGGAAAAAGGAAGGTTCTTCTCTCCAGGTTCATCTTCGTAGTGTTATGTGGAAGCCTACAGACAAGGTGGGATTTCTTCTCAATCTTCAAAAAGAACAAGGCTGAAGATACTAGTAGGAATAAAGGAAAGATCGTTGTAGAACAGAGACTTTGGAGCAAGGTTGTTAAGGTTGGAAGATTCAAGGCTATTTTGAGTAAAGATATCGCAAGAATTCAGTTCACATATTGTGTATGAATCAAGGGATCCAAATAGAAGTTTTCTGCGTTATTTGGATATTGTGATTGTACTAAAACTTGTGTAATTTGTCACAAATAATATTGGAAGACCAAAAATTTTCAATTGGAAACCAACAAATAATGGATTAATCTTAATAATAACAATAGCTAAACCACTATAAATCTCGGTGTACCCATCTCTCTCTCTCTCTCTCTCTCTCTCTCTCTCTCTCTCTCTCTCTCTCTCTCTCTCTCTCTCTCTCTCTCTCTCTCTCTCTCTCTCTCTCTCTCTCTCTCTCTCTCTCTCTCTCTCTCTCTCTCTCTCTCCCCTTTTAATTTCACAAAAATTGCATGTTAGGTTATTTTTAGTGCTTTCATAGAATTATATGCTGTTAGGTTTCTTCTTGGTAACGATTTATTTGTTAAGTGTAGGTTTTGTTAGAATTGAAACTTTGAATTTGTCTTGTTGGTAATTAAACTGAAAAATTATGATTATAGAATCCACGTCGTGTTGATATTATACAAATACACATCTTATATATATATATATATATATATATATATATATATATATATATATATATATATATATATATATATATATATATATATATATATATATATATATATATATATATATATATATATATATATATATATATATATATATATGTTAGTTAATTCTTCAATTCGATCTTTATTGAACTATGTACGGGTTAAATGGTTCTTTGCAAATTCCAATCTATACGCATAATTTTTTTATATGCAAAATTTTGCTTCCTCCGTGCAAATCATTTTATTTTTCAAACTTTGATAAAATATTTTTCAAAACTATTTTCAACTAAGGTTTTTAATTAGGAGGTCTATTCACCCCATTCTAGACCGTTGCATGTTCTCTCCCAACAATATTTTCACGATTTTTTCCTTCTACGGCTCTATTAATATTTTGCCTTAATGTGTGAAGAATCCTGAAAATTAACCATAGAGAAAAAAATGCAAGTTTTAGAAAATTCCGAAGGCATGGATACTCTCATATTTAAGACAATAGGTAGACAATGAATAATATGAGTCAAACCTTTCTCGTTTAGGTATATGGAAGTTGAGTAGAATTTGAGACAAACTTTAATCTTTAGTCATTATCTTTCCCTTAGTCATTTTGAACTTCCATTGATACTTAAGTAGTCACATTGATGCACCTGATCTATTTCACAATAAAATTCTTGTTTGTCATTAGTAGAGTGAAAGAGATATATAATTGTTAAATCTCAAAAATCAAACAAAACCATTAATTAATAAGGAAGTGATTACATTAAATTAGTTTTGTGAGTGTTATCCAATCAACTACCTAAATTAAAAATGACACAACTACTTATAATATTTTTTTTCATGACAAAGATTTCACCTTAGCCAATAAAAATTTGAGGTTAAATGACCTAAAACACATCATTTTAGTTTATTTTATTTTATTTTTTTTTAAAAGTTTAATCTTATTCCTCAGTTTTGTAGAAAATCGACATATTATGTAGTTCAGGGTTTGAGCTTTGATTCCTAGCTTCTGCAAATTTATGATTGATTTAAAACCAAAATTTCACAATTATTTTATAAATCATGTTATACCTCAGTTTTTTAGAAAACCGACATTAAAAGTTGATTAATATTTTATTTAAATAAATTCACTATGCCATAAAAGCCTTTAGACAGCGCTTTTTTTGGCATTACACAGCGCTTAAAAGTGCTGTCTAAACTGGCGCTGCTAAAAGATTAGACAGGGCTTTGGTTAATGTCAAAAGCGCTGTCTAAAGGGGTGCTTTGACTGAAAAAGCGCTATCGAAGCACCACTTTAGACAACGCTTTTACAATAGACAGCGCTTTTGCTTAAATTTTAGACAACGCTTTTATTGTAAAAGCGCTGTCTAAAAGGTGCTTTAGACAACGCTTTTTGTTTTTTCAGACTAACATTAGACAGCGCTTTTTGCCTTTTTTTTAGACAGTGTTTTTTAGTCAAAGCGCTGTCTAAACCCCACTTTAACCAGCGCTTTTTGTGAAAGCACTGTCTAAACCCCACCTTAGACAGCGCTTTTGGTGTAAAGCGCTGTCTAAGGTATACGAATTTTTTTATATAAATTACTTAAAAAAAGCGCTGTTTGTTTTATACAGTTTATATGCACCTGTTTTTAAACCACAATTTGCACCAGGTTTTCAACCACAATTTGCACCTGTTTTTCAACCACATTTTGCACCAAAATATCATAAATTGGAGCTTCAAACCAATATATACGCACCAATTTTGCCTATTTATATATACAATTTTCATCCAACAATTTATATATACAAAACAATTGATGATACAAATCATTTCATCTAACAAAACATTTTGCTTCAAATCTACATATTACTTATAGAAATGCTAAGCAAAAAGCAATGCACATCAATATAACTCTATCTTCAACTTTGCACATATAACCTGAAACAACACAAAAAGATTGTAATTCAATTAAAACAAGACATAGACAATGTCTATAGTTACAAAGTTATACATACTCAAAATTATCATCAATTAAAGTAAGAGTACAATATACCTTATAAAACTCCGAGCTCAATAATGAATTGACACCAATCCTCTTTAATTTCATCCAAATGATCTTTTGAGTAATACGCACACTTGAATTCATCAAAGTACTACATAATAATATAACATAGTTTGATTTAGTTTCAACTATTTAATTATATGAGAAATATGTGTTAAATATTAAAATAACTCATAAGTTAGAAATACATACATCGGATGGAATCTCTATTCAATCCAAAAAAAGAGTTTCTCTCATAAACCTCAACATGAAATAACCACAATCTATACCATTACGTTGCCGAGGACACTACACATGAAAAGAAAATATGGATAAATCCTAAGTTTTATCAAGTATCATCACTAATATAATAAAAAATGTGATAATTAATATACCTTCATTCCAATCCATGTAATATTGTTGGCTCTCCTCTTTGGTACTTGGATATCTCTTTGTGCTCGAAAAGCTTGTATAATGCTAATAAAATATAAATGAATATTTAGAACAATTCACATAAATAAATAAATAAATATACACATGAATATTTAGAACAATCTAACTTACGTATCAATCATATTCTTCATATCCGGGTATGTTGTCCAATCATTTCCTAACGAATACAGATAATACACAACTTCTCTGATAGGATTAATCGCGATCAACAACCAATGTCCACTGTAAGATTAAACAAATGTTAGATGGAAACTTTCTACACGACGTCAAAATACAAAAAAATTATAATAGATGAATTTAGAATGAAAATCTAACCCAGTATTAAACGGTAAAAAGAACAACTTTTCTGTATCTTTGTCGGCCATAAAGCGGTTGAGTACATACACCATGACATCATCTGGTTTATTTATGATTAACCCTAAGTTGGTACACGCGGGACTTAAGAATGCGAATCTTTGCTCCAATCGACGTGGGCGCATCAATTTGTCATACAGAAACCTTAAATAAAAACATCATTAACATTAGACTATTCATTTGAAACATAAAGTAAATAAGTTGTTCAATTAATATAACAAAGTAGATCGGATATACCTCACGTATGTATTGATAACACTGATGCCTAATTCTTCAGGACGAAAAACTTGCTCAAAATCCTCATTACCAAGACGAGTACCTCCGTTCAGAATATTTGTCATTTCTAGAAATGTCTGAAGGCACGACCTATACTTGGAAGTAGGTTTTTTTCTAGGCGCGGTCTTCTTAGCAACGACCTTTTTTTGTGTGGAAACGTTGCTAATCTCTTTACCTTGAAGCTATATATCATATAATTAGTTAGATGAAGTATAAGATCACGAATTTAACATTTTTCATGCATAAATATCATATAATTGTGATGTACCTCTTTTTTTGAAACAACGAACTCGGTATGGTGCGGAATCCCCTTATCCGTTGCTTTGGATTTTATTGGAGTCTAATTAACATTACCATGTAAAAAATGTACGTAAAATGTGCGTAAAAACTTTGAATACTCAAAGGTTCATAATGGTTTTAAGCATACCATATATCCTACGCTAATGAGGCTTGACGGCCATGCAACAAACGAACCTATTGCATCTCCCACCAATGTTGCATCCGAAACATCGTCAGGATATGGTAATAATGCATCCATCTCTAAAGCAATATCAACCGAGACTTTAAAACATCCAGTAGGGAGCGGTTTAGTGTGAAGTAATTCTCCCAAAGTGTTATACACTTTTCCCTTGCCAACCATCCGATAAGTTGGTGACGATAAGTAGAGGTGACAAGGGGAAATGCCCTAAAACCAATAATAAATATGACATTGTTAATGTGTATATATGTCAATTAAATAATTTAAGCTAATAATTTAATTTCATAAAAATATATATAATTACCTCTGGAATATTCAGTTGAAAGTTACAGTTGATACTATCTTTGTCCGAAGCATCTTTAAAACCTGAAGCGTTATCTCTTTCTTTTTCCTTTCTTAATTCACGAACTTCAGCTTGCAGTGCTTCCAATGTTTGCTGAAGTTCTTTATTACTAGGAGCCTTTTGTTTTTTAATATTCAAGGATGTCGGAGTGATCCTAAATCCCTTACCCCTCACCCGACCAGAATACTCACGGACATCTATTGTCCGACTAAGTATGCTCCTGGAATCATTGGCTTCATCTGGAGATAAAGACTGAGATAGAGTCTCCTGAAAATCAGATGAATATCGAATATTTGTCAAATATTTGTTAATAAAGTTTTGATTTAATTAAAGAAATAATGTTATACTTACACATTTCTCAAATACTTGTTGAACATCTTCTTTAACAACTCCATCCTTGCTCACACGGGCTTCCTTCCACAAAACATATGCCGGAAGAGATGTTTCAGAACTATTCTCCTTTTGTAACTACACATTAAGCCAAATAATATGATCAAATATAACTCATGATGAACAAGTATATCATTGCAATTTATAGATACTTACTATAGACTGTTCTAAGCGTCCATATCCAACACGTCCTTTTCTGTATGGATACGCGGGACTTGATGCTCTTTCCCGATTTGTTTCACTTACACTTTGAAATTCTGGGGTTTTTCGTTTGGCTTTAAACGTGTCCCATTCTTTTTGTGAAATCAAACATCCATATTTAAATGGAAGCTCTGCATCAACAAAATTACCTTCTGCATCCCTAAGAAACTTGGTTGATAAAAATGTTCTAAACCCTCTTAGTAGTTTTCCGGCCAATTTGAGACAAAAAGGTCTTCTATCATCATCAATGTTGAAACACCTCTAAGAAAAACATACACATTGTGCGTTAGTACAAGTAATTTAAAAGACATAATTAGTTGGCATAATTAAAGACATAATTATGGTACCTTTATCTCACTCCAAATTTTTCCTTTAGCTTCGTTCAACTGTTTATTTCTCCAATCATCACAAGTAATTGGAACCTCATTCCTTACAAGTGCACCAATAAAACTTGTCAACGTATAACCGTTAGGCTCAATAAGAAGGCCTTGTGGGCTCCAATGCACATCTAATATGATGCCTCGATCTCTATCACGAATCACTTTCTTCATAACTGTTATTCCTCTTTTAATTTCCTCTTCCGCATTAGCTACGTTATTACCTCCATCATGAATAGAATCACCATGTGGGTGATCCTCGTTAGTAGCCATCTAACCTGTAATAAAGAAAACAAGGATATCAAATATAAATTATGATGAAAGTACTTGTCTAAATGATATATAAAATGAAAAATAAAGAAGAGCATATAAGTTTATTGAAAATTTATTGAAAAATAAAGAAGAATAAAATACCTTTCTCGTAGTAGCACTTGGTTCAAAACAAATTCTCCTCAAACAACAATCTGAAAAGAACAATCACAATTGAAAGCAATCAATATCAACTTCAAAACTAAAACCATGAAGATGTTAGTAACACAAGAGAGATTAAAGCAGGAATAAGCCATTGAAGAATTTCAAAATTGAATCGTTTATAATTGTATAGTTTTGAATTTAATAGCATAAAACCAAGATATTAATATCCATAAGAGAACAACAAAACACTTAGTACCTAACATATCCATGGAATAAGCCATTCCAGAAATGTTCATATCAGAAAATGGACCTTACAAATCCATGGAACAGTTGTTGGATAACTGAGAAAAAACTTGTAATGATTAAAGTAATGGAGTCTTGTTATGACCCTAACCATCTATCCCAAAGTCAGTACCAAGCTACATTCATGAGTAGAACCACTATTTATCATCTCTAACGTTAACCTTAACAGAAAAGAAGAAATCTTACCGAAACGGTGGAGAACGGTGGAGTACGGTGGAGGACGGTGGAAGACAATGGAGGAAGGACGACGGCGAGACTGTAACCGAGACGCTGGAGGACGGTGGTGAGAGCTGTTCTTCGTTCGTTCTCGTCGTTCGCAGTTCGCAGCAGAGAGGGAAAGAATAGAGATATGAAAAATAGAATACTGATCGATACTATGCAATTTTTTATTTTAATTAATAAGACATTAGACAGCGCTTTTAAAAAAGCGCTGGCTAATGTGGACCTTTACCAGCGCTTTTAAAAAAGCGCTGTCTAAGGTAGGCCTTTTACCAGCGCTTTTAAAAAAGCGTTGTCTAAGGTAGGCCTTTTACCAGCGCTTTTAAAAAAGCGCTGTCAAAGGTAGGCCTTTTAGCAGTGATTTTACTTTTTTTCGTATACAGTTTCCGTGTTTTATTTTTTATTTAACTTATAGCAGCGCTTTTGCATAAAAGTGCTGTCTAAGGTGCGCTAGTAAAAGTCATTTTTGGTGCAGTGATTGAACGCAATTTTTACCTTAGTATTGTTCTCTTGGTTATTCTGAAAAAACCGAGATGTAAACTCTAAATAATATTTTACTCACTCATTAGAATGTTAAGTTTCATTCAGTTTTTACACTCTAGCACTTTTCTTTGAGTGAAACACCATTCTCTCAATCTAACGAACTTAAACACTATCTTTTCTAAGGAGGACAGAAGCTTAAACCTCAAACCAACACTTTTCCTCGATTCTCTCATCATGTTTCCGGGATGTAAAACTCTATCCATGTTGTTGTTATTGACTTATTTGTAGTATTTGTTGTTGTTGTTGTTGTTGTTTGTATTGTTGTTGTTGTTATTGTTATTGTCATGGTTTTTGAGACTTAGGGTATAATGTTATGTTGTTGTTTACTGTTATTGTTATTGTCATGGTTTTTGAGACTTAGGGTATAATGTTGTGTTGTTGTTTACTGTTATTGTTATTGTCATGATTTTTGAGACTTATGGTATAATGTAGTTTTGTTTTTCAGGTATTTGTAGTTGTTGTTGTTTATTGTTATTGTTGTATTATTTTGGAATGTTCATTTTTATTGTACTTTCAGAAGCTGTATGGTATTATGGATCGTAGTTAGATGATAGCCAATAGATTAAGTAAAGAGTATGAGAATGGAGTGATTCAATTTCTTGTATTCTCAGAAAAAAATCTTCCTAATGATAGTGAAATTTTTCCTTTTTAAGGCAAAACTCTTTTGAAGGTCAATTCATATGCAACAATTGAGTGACGCTTGCAGCAGAAAGTTAGAGTTGATGAGACGTGAGAAGCTTCTTTAGTATAAAGTACAATCCTTTACATAGAAAGTAGGGTTGCTTTTGTACTTCTGTCACATCAATTAGTCGTTGATCTTTTGATACAAATCTTCTAGTCAGAGGCTTCTTATGGAAGTTGATTGAAGCTTGAGTAGAGAAAATAGTCTGTATTCAGAACTTGGTGAGACTTCAGATTCTTTGGAAAATGGGTTCTGAGACTTTTAGAAGTAAGTAGTCATAGCCTTTATCAGAGTCTGTCTAGATGGTTTCTGTTCAGAAACGTTGACTTGATACTTCAGAGTTGACTTGTTTGTAAACACGCTTTTATCTGTTGGTTTAGAGTTTAGACATCTTCAGTGTCAGAGTCTGCTTTCAATTTTATGCACACTCAACAAAATAGTTAGAGTACAAAATTGTTCTCTACACTTTGTTATCACCAAAACTTAAGGATAGTTATATAACCAAACTTGTTCTAACACTCTTTTCCTAAATGGCTGGCATGAAATCAGGGTCCAAATCTAATATCATCAAGGTCAAACCTAGTATCTACTACCCTTATGAATTTCATGCTCTTTGAATTACAATTTTGTCTATTTTATTATTACCGTTTTATTTTTTTTAATATTTTTTCTTCAAGTGTTATTTTCTTTGTTCAACTGTGTGTTTGTGAAGATTAGGAATTGGATTAACATGTTTGTCTACTTGCCATGTTGAGCTGTAGTGATTGTATATAGTTTGAATAAATGATTATGTCGAGGATGTATACTCTTATTTGTATTGCTTGATAGCTCATTTTTATGTCGAATTTGATACTGGTGTACAAAAGTGCTTAATGAGTTCCTTCTTTATTTTGTAATTTGATATGATTTAGTTAATATTATGTATGTGCGTAGAAAGCCTGTAAGTTGTGCCCTTTCATAGAAAATAGACTTATCAATGAAGATTAAGGGTTTGTTTGAATGGCTTTCTATTTTTAGTTTTTAAAAACTATTTTATAAATAAATTTAAAAAACTATTTTAAAGAATAAAATAAAATAAAACATGTTTGGTAATCTTATTTTTAAAAACTGTTTTAGAGATGAGAAAATGAAAAAACTTGTTTGGTAGATGTATTTTTAAAATATATTTTAAAAATGAAATTTATATTAGTTGTATTTCAATTTTTATGATGATTTTTTTGATATATTTTATTTAAATCAAGATATAGTTCAAAATATTTATGGTATAATATTTATCATATTAAATTTAAATATGAAATTCATGATATATTTTTAAAATATTTTAAAATATTTTTGAATCATTTATATTTATATATGTGGGGTGGATATTCAAATAATCATATTAACATCAAATTCGCTCTATTTTATATCAATTATCTTTATATTCATATCGACAATACCATTTCTAGTAAAAAAAACCTAGATGTGTAAATTTTTTTAATTGGTTGCACATTTTGAGTGACATGGACACTCCTAATTGACTCATCTCATTTTACATGTCATTTTTTTTCTTATATTGTTTTAGTAAAGGAAAATTATTGAATTAAATTTTCTTGATATTAATTTATTCTAACTAAAATAAATAAAAAATAATAAAATATTAAATCAAAATATAAAATTTTTAAGAAGATTTGAAACAAAGCAATAATCCAATCATCAACGAAAATTATTTTCATTTTTATCTGTCTTCTTTCATCCTCTTTCTTCTGCAATTTTCTTGTCCATCAATTATACTTCTTTTGGCAATTAACTAGCCTAACATTTAACTAATTCTTCTTATTTTTTTATTTTTTACCCTTCAATTAATCTTCATAATTCTTTCTCCAATCTATCTTGATGTACTTATGCAAAATAAAACAAAAAACCATATTAAAAGACAAAGTTCAATATTGCATACAAATCTCAAGTTAGAAGACTAAAATTCAATATTACATACAAACTTCATGTCAGAAGACAAAACTCAATTCTTCAATCTCATTGGCACCATATACACAAATATTGACCAAAAGCTCGTGAAATTGTCGTAATCAATATAGTGCAGGAAGGACTCAATCTGGTCACTCGAAGTACATTCCAGGTCGCATGATTGGGCTTGAGTCACCCACTCGAATTTTGTAGTGGTATATTTTGTCGGGCCCTAATAGGGAGTAAGTAAAAGGGGATAGCACCCTAAGGAGGGCTAGAACCTAAATAAAGGGACGAACCCCTAAGGCTAGACTTGGTCGCCTAATGGGCTAAACCTAGTCACCCATAAAGCTAGACCTAGACGTCAATTGGGACTCAAGTGACACACACTTACTATGATCCAACGCTACTCAGAGAACACTCTGCTCCGAGTAACCATAACAACATCACTCTAACCACCTACTTGCAACCTAGCAGTGCTAGCCACCATCAGGGCCTTTCACCTCACATGAGTTGGTCCCTTAAACAACCTTAAAAACCACCGTACAAGGCTACTCGCTACCATGAGCTAGCCCTCAACCCATTCGTTTAATATACTTACTAGTACATCTGAGTCTCCCTACCTTTGCAGGGGGAACACACACACATCTGTACCTTTTTCGACAATACAAATTGAAATTCATGACTTGATTCATTTAACATGTGGACTGGCATGCGAAGTGTCTAAGGAGTAACTGTTTGGAAATATGTCAAAAGAAAAAATCATCTCCCCAACGATTTGGGTAACAACTAGTCTTCTTCCACTCCCACGTTTTTCATTAGGAAACTAAGCAAACCTTTTCTGTTTCTTTTTTAGCCCGACCTAAAGAGTATTATATAAATATTCCAACCTCAAAATTAGGGAGGATCATTCACTAATTACACAAAGAAATCACACAGAATCTCTCGCAATTCCTATGTAAGCAGACTCTCTCGACTACTGTACTTTCAATTAACACATTTTTAATTTGTAATTATGTAATTAATGATCTATAATTCATTTTTTTTATAAGTAATTTGTATTAAAAGGGAGAAACAGGGATTCTCCAAACCCAAACAAAAAACCAATCAAAGGTGGATGTAAACAAAAATTACCTATAAATAACAAGTACTCTATAGGATGTTTCATCCAATCATAAAAATTACATCTCCTACGGCCTAATTCCAACCATCTCCAAGATAGGGTGACTATTCGATGGAAAATGTCCTCCACGACGCAAAACACATTCCAACCATCTATAATTCATTAAGTTTTCTTTTGATAAGCAAATTGTATTAAAGGAAGAAAAAGGGATTCTCCAACCCCATACAAAACACCAATACAAACAGAGGACAAACAAATCTTAAGATATTACAAAAAGTCAAGAGGGTGTTTCGTCCAATCGTAGAAATTACATCTTTTACGACATAATTCCAACCATCTCCATGAGAGAGTCACAATACGGTCGAAAATTTCCTCTACAACACAAACATCATCCTTGAAGATGATGTTGTTCCTCGTTGACCAAATACACCAAACCGTGACAAACCACACTTAACAACTCATGTCTTCCTTACCCTTGTCAAACAAAGCCAAAAACCAAAGCAAGGCGTGTTTACTAATAGAATCGGTTGCTATCAAAGGCACTTCCAACCAATCAAAAATTTTGGTCCACAAGAGGTGAGTTTTAGAACAGGTCAAGAATAAATGCATTCCATCCTCCTCCTCTTGGAAACACAAAACACAAACTTTGTCATGGGAAGAAGTCACAATGCCCCTATTTGTAAGATTGAGGCGAGTTGGTAACCTATCACAAGTCAGCCTCCAAGCGAAGATCTTAAGCTTCAAAGGCACACAAGTTTTCCAAACCACCTTAATAAAAAGCAAATTCGCCTCTTGGAAGTGAAAACCAACCAATGCAAAATTTAGCTGATTGTAATAGGATTTGACAGAAAAATATTTATTGTGTTCCAACATCCAATCCCAATTATCATTAACATTACAAGAAATCTGGATGTTAGACACCAGATTTTGAAGCATCAAAACTGATGCTGAGTTAATAGCAGACCCCGACTGCCAGCAAGCTTTGAAATTCCAGGTCCAACTATTATTAAACCAAAGCCCAAGTTCTGCTATGCAACAATCCCTAGTTTCGTCAGCAGTATAGAGCGTAGGAAAAATAGTTTTGAGCACAAGGTCCCCGCACCAAGGCCAGTTCCAAAATTGGACATTCGTCCCATTTCCAATAATAGGTTGGACAAATGGTTGAAAAGAAGAAGGAGCTCCAAAATCTCTAACTTTACGCAGGTCCCTCATCCACAACGAATCAGCAAAAGTATGAGGAACCGTATTTGAATCCAACACCCAAACTCTCAAACAACCATATCTACAAACCAACAATTTCCTCCAGATTTCAGTGCCTCTGGTAATGAATTTCCACAACCACTTTGATAAAAGGGCTTTATTAAAAAGACCAATATGTCGAATTCCAAGGCCCCATTTATCCTTAGGCTTGCACAAGAAGCTCCATTTAACCCAAGATATGCCACTTTTAGCCATCGATCCAGACCACAAAAATCGACGCTGAATAGCTATCATTTCTTTTATAACTTTCGAAGGCGCCTTAAAGAAAGATAAGAAATGGATAAGCAAGTTTACTAAGACAGAATTTATCAAAGTGACTCTACCACCAATCGACAAATTTCTACCTGCCTAAGAGCTGAGCCTTGCTTTTAGACAAGACAAGACGGGGTTCCAAAATGAGAGTCTCCTGTGATTACCTCCTATTGTAATGCCAAGGAATTTAATAGGGAAGACTTCTGATTTGCAAAATAGAAAACATTCTGCTGCTTTGATGAAAAGAGGGTCTAATCCAACTCCATAGATACAACTTTTTGAAAAATTAATTTTTAATCCCGATACCATCTCAAATCCACGAAGGATAGTCTTCAAATCCCAAAGGTTAGAGTATCCACCATCACAAAATAGCAACGTATCATCGGCGAATTGTAATAACTCGACGGAAACTTCCTCCTTGAAACTGAAACCAGAAAACAGATTTAGAGAAGAAGCACGCCTAACCAAAACAACCAACATTTCGGCTACCAACGCGAAAAGGAAAGGAGCTAAAGGGTCTCCTTGTTTTAACCCTCTAGAGACCTCGAAATCCCTTGTCAGGCTTCTGTTAATCAGAACAGAAACGTAGCTGTTGCACACATTCCCTTTTATCCATTTAATCCAATTTGGACTGAATTTTATGGCACTAAGAGTTTGGATCAAAAACTCCCAATTGACACAGTCGTAGGCTTGAGCGAAGTCCACCTTGAAAAGTAAGCACTTTTTCTTCTTTCTTCTCGCCAAATCAACCATTTCGTTAGCTAGAAGCACACCATCCAAAAGGTTTCTGCCTGGGATAAAGGCTGTTTGGGAAGGGGAAACCAATTTAGAAATAGCGGCAGAAAGTCTGGAGGACATCAGCTTGGATATGACTTTAGAGATACACCCGACAAGGCTGATTGGTCTATAGTCCCCAAAGTCTTGAGGGCTATCCACCTTGGGAACCAAAGCCAAAAACGACGAAGAAAACGCCTTCGGAAGCATACCAGAAGAAGAGAAATGACAAACGTATTTGATGAAATCAGGCCCCACAACATCCCAACAATCTTTAAAGAATTTAAAAGAATATCCATCCGAACCCGGAGATTTACAACTATCACAATCAAACACGGCAGTGTGAATTTCATCATGAGAAAAATTAGCATCCAACATTGTACTATCCAACATGCTTAATTTTTTAATGTTGCCAAAATTCAGAACCGATCTAACAAAGTCCTCCCTACTGAACTTATGTTTAAAGTAATCAAAAGCTACCTCTTTAATGGATGAAGGATCTTCAATTAAAGAGTCAACCATCCCTACTGCAGTAATTGAATTTAATCTGTTCCTGGACTTTAACTTAGCGTGAAAATACCGGCTATTAGCATCTCCCCCCTTCAACCATTTCGACCTCGATTTTTGGAAGATCATGCTGTCTTTATATCTAAGGCTGCTCCAAAAATTCTCTTGAGCCTCACCTCTCTTTTTAAGCATTTCTTCTGATAAACCTTCAATGTTCCCTTCCATCAACTCATCAATATCATTTAGGTTCTCGCCATAAGAATCTATTTTAAGGTCCAGCCATCCAAAAACATGAATATTCCACCACCTCAATCAGCTTTAATAGCATAAAGCTTTTCTTTTAGGACAAAAGACGGTGAACCATGAAACGTAAACGAACTCCAAGTATCCTTAAGAAAAGGCAAAAACTCCTTATGATCCATCCAACAGTTAAAGAATCTGAACGGTTTAGGCCCAAAATTAAAGCAATTAGATTTGATCCAAACCGGCGCAATGATCGGAAACGTCACGCTTTCCTACAAATTGGCCCCTGAAATCCCAACAATCAATAAGGAAATCATCGACAAGAAATCTATCTAACTTGCTACAACTCACACCATTAGGGTTAAACCATGTGAACCTACTGCCCACAAAAGGAAGATCAACCAACCCCACATCTCCAATAAAGGAGTTGAAGTCCACGCATTCCCTAGCCGAAGATAAACGCCTGCCCTTTCTCTCAACACTGGATTTCACAGAGTTAAAGTCTCCTCTTATTATCCATCTACTACCAGGGCTATTATTTTTGAGCTCAATAAGGTCTGCCCAGAGCCTCCGTTTATCGCTCAGAGCGCAGGGAGAATAAACATTTATAACAAACAGGTAAGTATTTTTCCATAAAAACTTGGAACACATAAATCCTTTACCTCTACAAGAAGCTATCGGCTGAAATAAGTCCTTTCTCCAAACCGTAAGGAAGCCTCCAAAAGCTCCATCAGATCCACTAGCGGACCACTCGAAACTTCCATTACCCCACATACTATTAACCAACAAATCTCTCATAATAGGGATCTTGGTTTCTTGAAACAGACACAAATCAACATTACCTTCCTGAAGGATTTGGCGAATTCTTCTCCTTTTGTAAGGTAAGTTGCACCCGCAGACATTAAAGGTCATAAAGATCATTGAGCACTAATTTCTACAAACTTCCTGTTAGCAAATTGCTTCCTTTCACGATCCTCAAGATTGCTAACGGTAGCAACGAAAGCCTCGTCATCACCAACAGCTTCAATCCCCATTAGCTTAGCAGTATCCCATACTTTTCGAGGAGCATCATTCAACCCAATCTTGCATCTGTAATTACTTCTTAGAATGTCTGATTCGGTTATAGAAAAACCATTAGAGCCTTAAGGAAAATCCGTAGAGTCACAGGCCTCTGGAATAGGAAGAAGGGTTCTGGAGATTCTCTTCTTAGATAAAGGTCTTTTCCTCAATTTTGGTTTAAAACGCATCACAGGACCTTTAATTTTGGCGTTAAGGAGCGTTGAGTAGAAAGAGGGAGAGAATGGAATCTGAAAATTAGAGTAAATAGCTGCAATGGATTTTTTCTTTTTCTTAATCTCTTTCTCCCTAGGCCCAATAGGGAACCCAACAAAGCTAGACGGGGTAAAAGATATTGGGTCCGACCCTATTGGGTCCACAACTTCTTCACAAGGCAGCCCATTAACAATACCCTGGGCCACGAAGGGTCCCACACCAGTACTAGGTATATCCTCAGCAAAAGGAACAACTTTAATAGTTGAAGTAGCCTCTGAAGACGTCTCCAAGGAATTGTTGACCTTGTCCTGATTATCAGCCCCCCTAAGAACCCTAGTACTGACACTATCTCCCCCAGCTACCAATGAATCACCAACATGTGAAGCAGATAGGTCTGCGCTGCTTCCTATGACAGAGGAAGTCTCCTTAAATTCCATGATATTTCCCATCTCCCTAGGACGTTCTGGACTTGCCCCTTCATCATCACCTTCATCCTCAAAAGACCAAGAGCCATCACTATCATCTCCTTCTGTTTCCGATGAACCACTCTTGCCTTCCTCGAGACCTACCTCCAAGAAATCTTTTTTACTAGGCCCCGGAAAAACTTCAAAAAAACTGATTTTGAACTCATGTTCATTAATCTCAACCTTAAATTCTTCATTTATCACACTTCTCCGGCTGGTTTTAATAAGAAGTTTAGCTTCACCAAAACTAACATTCTTTTCTGTCTCAACATCACTCTTAATGAACGATCCAAATCTTTTGGTCAAACTCCCGAAAACATAATTCGTCCAAGCAAAACAAGGAGCACCAACGCATTTGACCCACATAAATCTCTGGGTATCCACAACATCTAAGCTCCAAGGTTTTACCTCAGCAAACCACTTGTCACACCAGACAATAGCCTGCCTGACGTAATCTTGGATAACATCCTCTTCTTTAGCTTCAAGTAAACACATGCTCGCTCCAAGCGGAGTTGCTCGAATGTCAAAAAAACCATCTTCGAATAAGTACTTTCGGATCATATAGGGGTTGACTCCTTCATGGACAACGCCCACAAATGAATGAACGAATCTTGACACGTCCAAATTATCCATCTTGAGCCTTTCGTCACATATCTGATGTTTCTTGCGTTTTTCTAAACCCTCAGGGCATCCCTTTCTCACCAACTGGGCATAACTGAGGTTCGTTCCACCGTTTACTTGTGTCTCACTTGTATTCTAAATAACAGTCTTTTTCTCAGGAATCACAGGGCCATCCTTCTTAACATTGGATTCCTTTAGAAAGCGGGGTACATTCGCATGCATTTTCTTACCGTGAAGAAAAATACTGTCCAATTTGGCCGCCATTACACGAGGATCGTGAATCTTCCGGAAACGAGTGAAACCGAATCTCATTCTTCTTTTGTCCCTCCTTCCTGGGATATAAACTTCTGAGACTAAGCCATAAACCTTGAACACCTCATAGAGATCCTTCGCAAGCATATTTTCTGGAAAATCCGAGATGAAGAAAGAGGTTAAAGGTTCACCCGCTTCTGCACCTTTGCCTCCTTTCTCCTTCCAGACAGAGAATCTCATAGGAACACCCTTTTTTATTTTTTCTAACTACTTTCTCCCACTTCATGGCTGGAAAACGAAAATACCACCAAAACAACACAAAGATGATTCAAAGCAAATTTCAAACAGAGAAGCACTACAGGTACCAAGGCCCCTAGCCCTAAGGCTAAGAGTTTAAGCTGAAAATACCCGTATAGTTCAGCTGAATCTATCTACTCAAATCACCCAGAAAAAAAGGAGAAGGAGAGGGAGTTCTTTTGTTCTACTATCTCCAAGATACATTATCTATAATTCATTAAAATTGTTAGATTCTTTAATAATATCAAATTTTGTGTCATGTCATTAAATAAATGACACATAATCAATTTTGAATTAAGAAATTCGAGGGAGAAACTAGTGTCCGTTTGAATCACTGATATAAAGTCTCAAGCTAATTTTTTTTAATGAGATCTCAAAACCACTATATTTATTTTCGTTATGAAATATTTTTGTTAGCCAATTAATAGTCAAATTACAATAATAAGATTTAATTTCAAAGAATATATTATTTCAAACATCAAATTACTATATAGTTTGTTAAAGAACTTAAAAATAACAAATCTAAATTGTTTTACCAGTTTTTGTTATATTTTTTTAAAATAGAAAAATTCATCCATTATACGTT
Organism: Lathyrus tuberosus; assembly: GCA_022829125.1. NCBI lineage: Eukaryota > Viridiplantae > Streptophyta > Magnoliopsida > Fabales > Fabaceae > Lathyrus > Lathyrus tuberosus. The sequence goes on from JALAZF010000810.1 coordinate 854,159, forward strand.
TACTTGTAAATAATATGAACTTATTTAAATAAAAAGAAAATGTTTTTACTAAAAGTAGTAATTAATGTTTTTGGTATTCATAATTCAATAGTTCATTCATTAACTAAATAAAATTTAGATTTATAGAATTTATGTCTAAAACTCGTCATTTATATAATATTGTATTAACCATAAATGAATTAAAAAAATTGTTTATCAAAGGAAGTGTAGGCACACTCTCACCACATAATCCACCCTTTTATTAATAATAAAATATAAAATTATAATAATATACAATTATTGATGAATGATATAGAGTTATTAATGAATTAATTAGAAAAAAAAAATGAGATGCTCGCTAGAATGAATTGAGTATTTACTAATATTATTAGTAAAAAAATTATAAATGAATAGAGAATATGATGAGTCCTACTTATGTAGTCAATATTAGGTTTATATACTCTTAGTAATTTTAGTAAGAGCATATTTTAAAATTTTAATGCATATATATAATAAGTTAAAATAGTATTTATATTTAGTTTTTTAAATGGGGCTTTGTATTTAGTTAAAAATATAGTAATAATTATTAAAACCAAATAAAATATTGTAATGTTGTAATTGAAGAATGTTTGAAAATTAAATCAAATTTTTAAATGATATAATTGTAGTTAATTTAATATTATTATTGTATTATATTATTATAGAATTTAATTTCACCAACACCTCAAATTTCAAACTAAAGTTTACCATCCTTGCCAACACTGACACGAGTGATGCAACAGTAACTTTCAACAACACTTCACATTTTGTATTTTTGCAAGTTTTCTATAACAAACAAGCAAATTTAATTAGATGCACTACGGAGCAACTAATGAAGGTGTTTTTATGGGGAGTTGTTTGAGATAAAATAGCAACTAAGGAGCTACTGGTTAAGATATATATTAGAGTTGGGGATGGAGATTTGAATTGTGTGTTATGCGGTTCTGCAGAGGAGGATGTAGGTCATATTTTGTTAGATTGTGAAGTTGCTGTTGAGGTCTGGAAAGGTATTGAGAAATGGCTTGGTGTTGACTGCATAAGAAGAGGCTAGGGAACTGTATAGATAAGTTAATTGATTTTTATGCTGTGGTTTCCAAGTTTGCAGGCAGCTCCTATGGTCTGATTATTTGGAGTACTGTGGCTTGGTTCTTATGGTACAATAGAAGCAATTCTGTTTTCAATTCAAAATGTATGTCAGTGGCTGATATTCTAAACTCTATTAAATTTTTTAGTTGGAAATGGCTCTCTCTAAATAGGAAATATCCTAATGTTGCTTTTTATGATTGGTATTCTGTCCCTCTTGTGTGTATCAAGGGGAGTTAGCAGATTTTGTGCTTTGTAAGGGTTGCTGCACCCCTTGTGCAGCTCTATAATGTATCATTACCTTTAGCCAAAAAAAAGAAACAAACAAGCAAATTCTTTCTTTTGCAACATTTTCTCATAAAACAATCAACCTATAAACTCAATAGAGCAGAATTTCATAAGTTTCGTAATTTTTTTTTTGAAATAATTTTGAAGACAATGAATAATATGAGTCAAACCTTTCTCGTTTAGGTATATGGAAGTTGAGTAGAAATTGGGCCAAACTTCAATCTGTAGTCATTATATTTCCCTTAGTCATTTTTTTTGATAAGCAATTGTATTAATAGGAGAAATAGAGTTTCTCCAACCCATGCAAAGGATCAAAAAACGGCTAAAGAGCCACAGTGAAGGAAACATTACAAAAAATCAGAAGGGCATTTAATCCATTCATATAGGCTACATAACCATCTCCAAGATAAAATCAAAATGCGATAGAAGAGAGCATCGATATCACAAACCTCATCACAAAAAATAATGTTATTTTTTAAGGACCAAATGCTCCGAGCCGTGATATACCAAACGAAATTAGTTATACCTTCCATGGAAGAAACGCGAAAAAACGATCTCCAAGCCTTAGCATGAGATAAGATTGAGTCGGCAAGAATCGGAGGGGCATCCAACCAAGAATAAATTTTATTCCAAACCTGCTTGAGTTTTTGGGCAAGACAAAAAAAGATGAGAATCATCTTCATCCTCCACGAAACAAAAGACACAAACCTTGTCGTGAGCAGAAGTAATCATCCCTCTAGCAACCAAGTTCTTGCGGGTCGGCAATCTATTAAGCATCAATCTCCAAATGAAGGCTTTAATTTTCATAGGAATATAGGATCCCCACATCTCCTGGAGCACAACGAGAATCTCATCAGGGATGCCAAATCCTCTTAAAACCGAACAGCTTAAGTTATAATAGGACTTGACAGAAAATTTGGAACTATTATCCAACTTCCAAGTCCAAGTGTCTTCCTCCGAATACTTCATCGAAACAACACTCACAATAAGAAATAAAGCCTGGACAACTCTATCAACAAGAGCCGTGGACGCAGGCCAAAGGAGGCTGAGGTTCCACTGCCAGCTTTCGTTGGACCACTGTCCCAAGTCTGCAACGCAATAATTTTGAAAATCGGAAGCTACAAACAGAACCGAAAAAACAGATTTTAAATCAAAATCACCACACCAATTATGCTGCCAAAACTGGATTGAATCACCTCTCCCTACTATAGATTGCACACAGTCAGAAAAATGAGAAGAAGGATTAATGGTTTTATAAGCAATAGCAAGTCCCTCATCCAAAGGGAGTATTTAGAAGTGTTACCTTCAGTCTCAGCACTCAAAACAAGATTATGTAAACTATCATACCTACTGCATAATAACTTCCTCCAGATTTCGTTCCTTCCATTGAGAAATTTCCAGAACCATTTAGCGACTAACGCCTTATTAAACAACCCTATGTGTTTAATCCCTAAACCACCTTCCTCTTTAGGTTTACAAATGGAAACCCAATTTGTAACGCCCCGGTTTTTGTCCGATTTATTTAATCGAGTAGATTTAATTATTTTCGTTATTATATTATTTCATTCTTGACTTTTATTTGGCAATATATTATTTTTCATCGTTATTATGTTTTATCGCGTTTTGAGAGCGTTTGCGAGAAAATTGAGTGTAGGGGTATTTTAGTTATTTTGCTTGGTTAGATATTATTGTTTTTCTTAAAATAGAAACTTTGAGGTTAGAAAGAGAGAAAAATAAGTTAAGAGAAATAGAGAAGGAGAAGAAGAAAAAGAGGAAAAACTTGGAGTGTAAGAAATCGAATCAACCGACACTTTGAAGCACGATTAATCGGGTAAGGGTGCGAAACTCGGTTATGCTATGATTGTGTATGATTATGTATGTGTGTGTTGGAATGTTTGCTGGTTTTTCATAGTTTTTCAATTCTAGGTTGAAATGAGAAAAATGAATAGAAATCGATGTTTTCACTGTGGAAATGCGATATAAATGCATGGAAATACTTGTTGTTATGCTTGGAACATGCTTTGGTTGATATGGTATGAATTGGAAGTGTTTTGGGTGAAGAATTAGGGGTTTGGACCCAAATGTTTCTGGTTTCTCACTGCTGCGAGTTTCAAAATTTTGCTTTGTTCGCCTAGCGAATCTGGCGAATGCGAAAGCGAATGTTTGGTCGAGGGTTCGTCTAGCGAACCCAGGAGCGAACGGAAGGCGAATGTTCGCCCAGAGCTCGCCTAGGGAACTTTAGGCTATTTTTTTTCTGCCACGGTTCGCTGGGGTTCGCCTAGCGAATACTGGAGCGAATGTGACAGATTTTCCATCTTGTTTCCTTCATAACTTTTGATTCGTAACTCGGATTGAGGCACGGTCGGATGCGTTGGAAAGCTAATGTTCTTTCTTATAAAAATGTTTTGGATATTAGTGGCCGATTTAATTGTGTCGGGAATTTGGAAATGTGTCATTTTTCTGACTTTTACTGTCGTAACTGTGTGCGATTGTTGTGTCATCATGTGATACGCTTTTGATATATAATGTATGACTTGTGTGTTGTTATATGATGTGAATGCATGTGATGAAATGTTGTGATGATGGTTTGTGGCCTAAGGGCAAGTAAATGCATTGTGTTGTGTTTGATTGTATATTCATGATTATGGATGTGGGAATGGTTCACATGGTTGTATATGTGTATGCATTTGATTGTCATGAGTCATTGTATGCCAAGCATCATGATATGCATCTTGTGATGTCGTGTGCCCTAGTGGGTATGAGCGAAGAAACGATTCCAGAGGGAATCTGCTGTAACGTTCGTGAGCCTTATACAAAGAGGACCTAAAGCGACGTTATAGACGATCGTGAGCCTTATACAAAGAGGACCTAAAGCGATCGGATCGTGAGTCTTATACAAAGAGGACCTAAAGTGATCCATAAATGTCGTGAGCCTTATACCAAGAGGACCTAAAGCGACGGGGAACATCGTTTGCCCGACGGGGAGTTACACTAAGTAACAAGCAATGATTCTAATAATTCCTGAGTGAATTAATGATGAGAATGATGGATGGAATGGTACCGCATGCATAGAGTCGTTGTGTCGGTCTCTGTGCATTTGCATAAGTCATGAATGGATTGATTATGTGTGGGATTTGTGAATGGAATTGATGAGTTGATATATATATATATATATATATATATATATATATATATATATATATATGTTGGTGATAAATGTATTGAGCATGATTGATATGCCTTTGTGATGGATGTATGAGATATGAATTGTGTTGTTTTGTATTTGAATTATGGTGTAAGTTGTGGTGAGAATGTGTTACATGTGTATTTTGTGTTATTATATAATTGTATGCAACTATATTATAATTGCGTTTCTCACCCTTCTATTGTTTTGAATGCTCTATGAGGCATTGCAGATTAGTTGCTGGAGGTCTTTTTGTGAAGATTATGTCTTCATTCTTTTGTCGGTCGGCTCTGATATGTAGCACCGGGTAGTCGGGGAGATCGTTATGTAATTATGTGTATATATACTTTTTTGGATTTTACATGTATGACTCTGTATATGACAGACAAACTTTTATGTTTATATATGAGATTTCAGTTGCAGATTTTCCGCTTTTATTCTGTATCTGAATTGTGGGTGTTAGGAACTGAGTTCCTCTGTTTATGTTGCTACCTGATTGTTGCATATCTATATGAGCAGGTTGTTATAATTCCTTACTTTGATGTGACGCTCCCGTTTATGCCATGAATGTTTTAATTATACTCTGATTATTTGTTATCGCTTTAATTACTCGGGGTATAGATTGGGGGTGTTACATTAAGTGGTATCAGAGCCAGTCCGTTTCGGTCATTGTGACCAAGTTGTTTGTTGTGCGACATTTGTGTTTTGGTGAGCTGATTGTTTAACCATAGTTACTGGTATTGGATATGAACAGAACATGGCTGGTAGGAATGACGCTGCTCTTGCTGCTGCTATGCAAGCTATGACTCAGGCTGTGCGGGGTGCACCTAATGCTGGTGGGGATGATGAGTTCAGGAAGAAAAAACCGCCTGTCTTCAAATAAAGACATGATCCTGATGGTGCTCATATTTGGCTTAAGGAGATTGAAAGAATCTTTCGAGTGATGGACTGTGCTGAGGAACAGAAGGTGAGACTGGGTACTCACATGTTGCAGGAGGAGGCTGATGATTGGTGGGTTAGTACGCGTCAAGTGTGGGAAGCTACAGGTGAAGTTGTCACTTGGGCTTTGTTTAGCAGTGAGTTTTTGAGGAAGTATTTTCCTGAAGATGTTAGAGGAAAGAAAGAGATAGAGTTCTTGGTTTGAAACAGGGTAACATGTCTGTTATTGATTACACTGCTAAGTTTGTGGAGCTTGTTCAGTTTTATCCACATTATGCTGAAGCAACTGCGGAGTTTTCCAAATGTGTGAAGTTTGAGAACGGGTTGCGTCCCGAGATCAAGCAGGCAATTGGTTATCAAAGAATTATGAGGTTTTCGGATTTGGTGGATTGTTGTAGAATTTATGAGGAGGATAGCAAAGCTCGTTCTACTCACTATAAGAGTGTGAACGAAAGGAAAGCAACCGTTTCGTGGTGGTCCTTATGTGGCACCAGCTGACAAGGGAAAGCAAAGGGCTAATTTTGATAAAAGGCCAAGTGGGGGAGGTATGTATAATCCTCTGAGATGTTTTAGATGTGGTGACTTAGGACATCGTCAGTTTGAATGTAGAAAGGATATGAGGAAGTTTTCCAATTACGGAGGTATAGGACATGTAACAACTGAGTGCAAGAGGAAAGTGGTGAAGTGTTTCAACTGTGGGGAATCTGGTCATATTAGTACGAAGTGTCCGAAACCAAAGCAAACTCAAGCTGGAGGGAAAGTATTTGCATTGGCAGGAACTTAGACTACTAGTGCAGATCGTCTGATCAGAGGTACTTGTTTTATTAATAGTACGTCTTTAGTTGCTATTATTGATACCTGAGCGACTCATTCGTTTATTTCGTCTGAGTGTGCGCAACGTTTGAATCTTTTGTTGTCATCGATGGGTGGAGAGATGGTTATCGATACTCCAGCAATGGGGCCGGTAACTACTTCTTTGGTTTGTTTAAGTTGTCCTTTGACCATTTATGGTAAGGATTTTGCTATGGATTTGGTGTGTCTGCCATTGGAGGGTTTAGACGTGGTTCTGGGAATGAATTGGTTGCACTTCAATCGAGTTCATATCGATTGTTATCATAAGTTGGTACGATTTCCTTCTCTTGAGGAAGACGAGGAATCGAGTTTCTTATCTACCAAAGAGTTGAAGAAACTTTTGGCGGATGAAGCTCAGTTGTTAGGGTTGTTTGAATCGTTGACTGTGGATAGTCAAGTTGCAATTGGTGTGTTTCCAGTCGTGTGTGATTTTCCAGAGGTGTTTCCAGAGGATATTTCTGATGTGCCGCCAGAGAGAGAGGTGGAGTTTTCTATAGATCTAGTTCCTGGTACTAGACCTGTATCTATGGCACCATATCGTATGTCGGCATCTGAGTTGGTTGAGTTGAAGAAGCAGTTGAATGAATTGTTAGAAAGGAGGTTTGTGAGGCCGAGTGTATCGCCTTGGGGTGCTCCAGTTTTATTGGTGAAAAAGAAAGATGGAAGTATGTGATTGTGTATTGATTATCGCCAACTGAATAAGGTGACGATTAAGAATAAGTATCCTCTTCCGAGAATTGATGATCTGATGGACCAGTTGGTAGGTGCGTGTGTGTTTAGTAAAATTGATTTGAGGTCAGGTTATCATCAGATTAGAGTGAAAGAGGAAGATATTCAGAAGACGGCTTTTAGGACACGATACGGACATTACGAATATTCTGTGATGCCGTTCGGGGTTTCTAATGCGCCGGGAGTGTTTATGGAGTATATGAATCGCATTTTCCATGAGAATTTGGATCAATTTGTTGTTGTGTTTATTGATGACATCTTGATTTATTCTAAGTCTCGGGAGGAACATGCGGAACATTTGCGTACTGTATTGCCAATTTTGAAGGAAAAGAAACTTTATGCTAAGTTGTCTAAGTGTGAGTTCTGGTTGTCAGAAGTGAGTTTTCTTGGGCATGTGATTTCAGGTAATAGTATTGTTGTGGATCCATCTAAAGTAGATGCAGTTCTACAATGGGAGGCTCCTAGATCTGTTACTGAAATTAGAAGCTTTTTGGGTTTAGCTGGATACTATCGAAGATTCATTGAAGGCTTTTCCAAGTTAGCACTTCCTTTGACCCAGCTGACTTGTAAAGGTAAGGCGTTCATTTGGGATATTCAGTGTGAGGAAAGTTTTAGTGAGCTGAAGAGAAGATTGACTACAGCTTCGATTTTGATCTTACCAAATCCTAGTGAACTGTTTGTGGTGTATTGCGATGCGTCTTTGATTGGTTTAGGTGGGGTGTTGATGCAAGAAGGTAAGGTTGTGGCTTATGCTTCGAAGCAATTGAGGGTCCATGAGAAAAATTACCCCACTCATGATTTGGAATTAGCGGCGATGGTTTTCGTGTTGAAGATTTGGAGGCATTATCTCTACGGTGCAAGATTCGAAGTCTTTAGTGATCATAAGAGTCTTAAATACTGGTTTGATCATAAAGAGTTGAATATGAGGCAACGGAGATGGTTGGAATTTTTGAAGGACTACGATTTTAGCTTGAATTACCATCCTGGTAAAGCTAATGTGGTAGCCGATGCGTTAAGCCGGAAATCTTTGCATATGTCTGCTTTGATGGTTAAAGAGTGAGAACTTTTGGAAGAATTTAGAGATTTGAGTTTGGTATGTGAATTGACATCTAACAGCGTGAGGGTTGGTATGTTAAAGGTCACTAATGATTTTCTGTTGACCGTTAGCGAGAAACAGAGGTTAGATATGAAATTTGTTGATTTGATGACGGTTGGAGATAAAGGTGTGAATGGTGACTTTAAAGTGGATGATAAGGGTGTTTTGAGATTCCGCGATAGAATTTGTATTCCTGATGATTTGGAATTGAAAAAGATGATTTTAGAGGAAGGACACCGGAGTAGTTTGAGTATACATCCAGGAGCTAATAAAATGTATCAAGATTTGAAGAAGTTCTTTTGGTGGTCCGGATTGAAAAGGGATGTGGCTCAGTTTGTTTATTCGTGTTTGACGTGTCAGAAGTCAAAGGTAGAACATCAGAAGCATAATGGATTATTCCAACCGTTGGATATTCCCGAGTGGAAATAGGACAACATTTCTATGGATTTTGTGACAGGGTTGCCGAATACTCAGAGGGGACATAATGCCATTTGGGTGGTTGTGGATAGGCTGACTAAATTAGTGCATTTCATTCCGATTGACATCAGTTTTTCTTTGGAGAGGTTGGCTGAGATTTATATCTGTGTGATTGTGAGATTACATGGTGTTCTGTTGTGTATTGTTTCAGATCGAGATCCGAGGTTTACTTCCAGATTTTGGGAAATTTTGCAAAAGGCGTTAGGTTCCAAGTTGAGATTGAGTTCTTCTTATCATCCTCAGACGGATGGTCAGACCGAGAGAACTATTCAGCCGTTGGATGATTTGCTGAGAGCTTGTGTTCTTGAGCAAGGTGGTGCTTGGGATAGTTATATTTCGTTGGTTGAATTCACGTATAACAACAGTTTCCATTCGAATATTGGAATGGAACCTTTTGAAGCGTTGTATGGGAGAAGATGTCGAACACCTTTGTGTTGGCATGAATCTGGTGAGAGTTAGGTGGTTGGACCAGAGTTAATTCAACAAACTAAGGAAAGGGTGAAACTTATTCGTGAGAAGATGGAGGCTTCTCAGAGTAGGAAGAAGAGTTATCATGATCGAAGGAGGAAAAATCTTGAGTTTCGAGAAGGCGATCATGTATTTTTGAGAGTTACACCGGTGACGGGTGTTGGACATGCATTGAAGTCGAAGAAACTTACTTCTCGGTTTATTGGTCCTTACCAGATATCCGCGAGAGTGAGTGTTGTGGCTTATCGGGTGGCGTTGCCACCGAATCTTTCGAATTTGCATGATGTGTTCCATGTTTCACAGCTTCGGAAGTATGTTCCGGATCCGTCGCATGTGATTCCGATGGATGAGGTTGAGGTAAGGGAGAACCTTACGGTTGAGGCATTACCGGTAAGAGTTTTGGATCGCGAGTTGAAGCGGTTAAGAGGCAAGGATATTGCTCTTGTGAAAGTAGCGTGGGGAGGCGCTGCTGAGGGCAATTTGACTTGGGAGTTGGAGAGTCGGATGCGGGAATCGTATCCGGAGTTGTTCGTCTCAGGTAATATTTTCAAGGACGAAAATTTCTAAGCGGGGGAGAATTGTAACGCCCCGTTTTTTGTCCGATTTATTTAATCGAGTCGATTTAATTATTTTCGTTATTATATTATTTCATTCTTGACTTTTATTTGGCAATATATTATTTTTCATCGTTATTATGTTTTATCGCGTTTGAGAGAAAATTGAGTGTAGTGGTATTTTGGTCATTTTGCTTGGTTAGATATTATTGTTTTTCTTAAAATAGAAACTTAGAGGTTAGAAAGAGAGAAAAAGAAGTTAAGAGAAATAGAGAAGGATAAGAAGAAAAAGAGGAAAAACTTGGAGTGTAAGAAATCAAATCAACCGACACTTTGAAGCACGATTAATCGGGTAAGGGTGCGAAACTCGGTTATGCTATGCTTGTGTATGATTATGTATGTGTGTTGGAATGTTTGCTAGTTTTTCATAGTTTTTCAATTCTAGGTTGAAATGAGAAAAATGAATAGAAATCGATGTTTTCACGGTTGAAATGCGATATAAATGCATGGGAATACTTGTTGTTATGTTTGGAACATGCTTTGGTTGATATGATATGAATTGGAAGTGGTTTGGGTGAAGAATTAGGGGTTTAGACCCAAATGTTTCTGGTTTCTCACTGCTGCGAGTTTCAAAATTCTGCTTTATTCGCCTAGCGAATCTGGCGAATGCGAAAGCGAATGTTTGGTCGAGGGTTAGCCTAGCAAACCCGGGAGCGAATGGAAGGCGAATGTTCTCCCAGAGCTCGCCTAGCGAACTTTATGCTATTTTTTTTTCTGCCACGGTTCGGTGGGGTTCGCCTAGCGAATACTAGAGCGAATGTGACATATTTTTCCATCTTGTTTCCTTCATAACTTTTGATTCGTAACTCGGATTGAGGCACGGTCGGATGCGTTGGAAAGCTAATGAAATGTTATTTCTTATAAAAATGGTTTGGATATTAGTGGCCGATTTATTTTTGTCGGGAATTTGGAAATGTGTCGTTTTGCCGACTTTTACTGTCGTAACTGTGTGCGATTGATGTGTTATCATGTGATACGCTTTTGATATATAACGTATGACTTGTGTGTTGTTATATGATATGAATGAATGTGATGAAATGTTGTGATGATGGTTTGTGGCCTAAGGGCAAGTAAATGCATTGTGTTGTGTTTGATTGTATATGCATGATTATGGATGTGGGAATGGTTCACATGGTTGTATATGTGTATGCATTTGATTGTCATGAGTCATTGTATGCCAAGCATCATGATATGCATCTTGTGATGTCGTGTGCCTTAGTGGGTGTGAGCGACGAAACGATTCCAGAGGGAATCTGCTGTAACGTTCGTGAGCCTTATACAAAGAGGACCTAAATCGACGTTATAGACGATCGCGAGCCTTATACAAAGAGGGCCTAAAACGATCGGATCGTGAGCCTTATACAAAGAGGACCTAAAGCGATCCATAAACGTCGTGGGCCTTATACCAAGAGGACCTAAAGCGACGGGGAACATCGTTTGCCCGATGGGGAGTTACACTAAGTAACAAGCGATGATTCCAATAATTCCTGAGTGAATTAATGATGAGAATGATGGATGGAATGGTACCGCATGCATAGAGTCGTTGTGTCGGTCTCTGTGCATTTGCATAAGTCATGAATGGATTGATTATGTGTGGGATTTGTGAATGGAATTGATGAGTTAATATATATATATATATATATATATATATATGTTGGTGATAAATGTATTGAGCATGATTGATATGCCTTTGTGATGGATGTATGAGATATGAATTGTGTTGTTTTGTATTTGAATTATGGTGTAAGTTGTGGTGAGAATGTGTTACATGTGTATTTTGTGTTATTATATAATTGTATGCAACTATATTATAATTGCGTTTCTCACCCTTCTATTGTTTTGAATGCTCTATGAGGCATTGCAGATTAGTTGCTGGAGGTCTTTTTGTGAAGATTATGTCTTCATTCTTTTGTCGGTTGGCTCTGATATGTAGCACCGGGTAGTCGGGGAGATCGTTATGTGATTATGTGTTTATATACTTTTTTGGATTTTACATGTATGACTCTGTATATGACAGACAAACTTTTATGTTTATATATGAGATTTCAGTTGCAGATTTTCCGCTTTTATTCTGTATCTGAATTATGGGTGTTAGGAATTGAGTTCCTCTGTTTATGTTGCTACCTGATTGTTGTATATCTATATGAGCAGGTTGTTATAATTCCTTACTTTGATGTGACGCTCCCGTTTATGCCATGAATGTTCTAATTATACTCTAATTATTTGTTACCGCTTTAATTACTCGGCGTATAGATTGGGGGTATTACACAATTCACCCAAGCTATTCTCTTCTTATCCACTGATCCCGACCACAAAAGCGACACTGAATCGAAATGATCTTTTTAACAATTTTGGAAGGCGCCTTATAGAAGGACAGGCTATGAATTGGAATACGAGTCAGAACCGAATTAATCAGAGTAACTCTTCCGCCTAACGAAAGATTCCTACCAACCCACGAGGAAAGTCTAGCTTTAAGCGACGAAAGAACCAGATTCCAGAACGAGAGCCTTCAGTGGTTTCCTCCTATAACAATTCCAAGGAATTTAAAAGGAAACATCCCAGCCTTACAGAAAAGGAATGATTCAGCAGCATTAAGAAAAGTTTGATGAAGGTCGACACTGTACAAGCAGCTTTTGGAAAAATTAATCTTTAATCCTGAAATCATCTCAAACCCATGGAGGATAGATTTCAGGGCCCAAAGATTATGAAACTCACCATTACATATCAAAATGGTATCATCGGCGAACTGTAGGAGCTTGATAGAATCCACACCATTAAAACAGAAACCAGACAGAAGATTACTGTCAGAAGCTCTTCTGACCAAGAGAGAAAGGACTTCAGCCACTATAGAGAAAAGGAACGGGGCCAATGGATCCCCCTGTTTCAGCCCCCTCGAAACCTTAAAGTCCTTAGAAGGGCTTCCGTTTATAAGGATGGAAATGTAACTAGAGCAAACGACACCTTTGATCCACTTAATCCAGTTAGGCCCAAAATTCATAGCTACCAAAATAGAGATCATAAAATCCCAATCAACACAATCGTAAGCTTGTGTAAAATACACCTTGAACAACAAGCATTTATGTTTCTCTCTTTTAGCTAAATCAAGAATTTCGTTAGCTACAAGAACACCGTCTAAGAGGTTCCTACCGGGGATGAAAGCTGTTTGTGACGACGATATGAGTTTATTAATAACCGAAGAGAGTCTCCTAGCAAGCATCTTAGAAACCACCTTAGAAACACAACCCACTAAACATATAGGTCTGAAATCAACAAAGTGTTGTGGACTATCGACCTTAGGGACCAAAGCCAAGAAGGATGAGGTGAAAGCTTTAGGGAGAGAGCCTGTGAAGAAGAAATGTCGAACACAGTTGGAAAAGTCGCGCTCCACAATATCCCAAGCATCCTTTATAAAATTAAACGAGTAACCATCCGGACCCGGAGATTTGTTCCCGTCACAAGCAAAAATAGAATCTCGAATATCTTCAGACAAAAAATCTGAATCCAACCTTTCTCTATCCAAGTCATTAAGCTTCAAGACATCATTAAGGTCCAAAATCGGTCTTCTAACATTAGGTTTTTGGTATTTTGTACTGAAGAAATCGAAGGAAGCTTCCTTGATAAGGAGAGGGTCCTCAACGAGAGCTTCGCTAAGGCCTATTGCAGCAATAGAGTTAAGCCTAGTTCTGGATTTAAGACTGGCATGAAAAAATCTAGAGTTAATGTCTCCATCCGCAGCCCATTTAGACCGAGATTTTTGAAAAACCATGCTCTCTTTAATACGAAGGCTACTCCATAATTGTTCCTAAAGTTCCAATCTTTTCTTGAGCAAGTCAGACGACGCAGGAAAATGAGAAGAAGCCAAATCCAATTCCAACCCATTGAGGCTCTCCACACAATCTTCCAACTTGAGATCGATCCAACCAAACACATGAAGATTCCACCATTTCAACCGGTTCTTTAAAGATTTAAACTTTTCCTTTAACATAAAGGAAGGGGATCCATGAACTTCTACCGAGTTCCAATGATTTTTAACAAAAGCCAAAAACTCCTTATGTTCAAGCCAAGCATTGAAAAATCTGAATGGTTTTGGACCCGAATTACTCAAATTAGATTTAATCCAAATCGGAAGGTGGTCAGACACGTCACGATTGCCAACAAGCTGGGCTTTGAGCTCCCAGGATTCAACAAGAGACTCGTCTACAAGAATTCTGTCAAGTTTACTACAGCACTTCCCATTGGAATTAAACCAGGAAAACTTATTACCCACAAAAGGAAGATCAACCAAGTCCAACTCATTTAAAAATGAATTAAACTCCAAGCAATCCTGATTACTAGAAACACCACGACCCTTCATCTTCTCTCTAGATTTAATATAGTTAAAGTCACCCCCGACCAACCAAATCCCATCCTGGCACCTATTCTTAAGGAATCACATTGATGGACCTGGTCTATTTCACAATGACATTCTTATTTGTCATTAGTAGAGTAAAAGAGCTATATAACTTTCAATCTCAAAAATCAAACAAAACCACTAATTAATAAGGAAGTGATTACATTAAATTAGTGTTGTGAGTGTTACTCAATCAACTGCCTAAATTAAAAATGACACTACTACAAATAAGATATTTCATGGTAACGCTTTCACCTCAGCGAATGAAAATCTAAGGTCAAATGATCTGAAACACGTCATTTTATTTTATTTTATTTTAAAAAAAAAATTAATCTTATCCCTCGATTTTGTAGAAAACCAACAGATTATGCAGTTCAGAATTTGAGCTTCGATTCCTAACTCCAGCAAATTTATGCTTTATTTAGAACCAAAGTTTCACTATTATTTTATAAATCATCTTATACCTCGTTTTTTTTAGAAAATCAACATTAAAAGTTGATTAATATTTTATTTAAATAAATTGAACGCAATTTTTATCTTAGTTTTGTTCTCTTGGTTTTTCTGAAAAAACTGAGATGTAAACTCTAAATAATATTTTACTCACTTATCAGAATGTTAAGTTTCATTCACTTTTTACGCCCTAACACTCTTCTTTGAGTGAAACACCGTTCTCTCAACCTAACGAACTGAAACACCATCTTCTTCAAGTAGGAAGGAAACTCGAACCTCAAACCAACACTTTTCATTAACTCTCTCATCACGTTTCCGGTATGTAAAACTCACTGGTTGATGTATTTGTAGTATTAGTTGTTGTTGTCGTTGTTATTGTTGTTGTCTTTGTTGTTGTTGTTGTTGTTGTTATTATTGATATTGTCGAGGTTTTTGAGACTTAGGATATAATGTTGTGTTGTTGTTTACTGTTATTATTATTGTCATGGCTTTTGAGACTTAGGGTATAATGTAGTGTTGTTTTTCAGGTATTTCTGGTTGTTGTTTATTGTTGTATTATTTTGGAATGTTCATTTTTATTTTACTTTCAGAAGCTGTATATTATGGATCGTAGTTGGAAGAGAGTCGATAGATTAAGTAAAGAGTATAAGAATGGAGTGATTCATTTTCTTTAACTCGAAGAAAAAACCTTTTTAACGATAGTGGAATTTTTTTGACGTCCTGTTAAAATTTGTCGAAATACGCAAAAACATCTAAGGGATGATATGTTCAATCATTGTGGTTGTTATTAGTATAGTTAATATCCATATAGTTTATTTTTCTTTTGTACAGTTAGTTAGTTACACTTGCTCATTTGTTATTGGGCTTTTCCATTGTGTATATATAACTACAAATGTAAGCCATTGAGTGGTTAATGGAAATTACTCTTATCCAACAGTTTCTGTTATCTCTTTCATTTCTTCTTCTCTGTTACTGCAGTTTTTACTGCATTTTTCTTCACTTCCATGGCTGCACATGTCACCATTAACATGGTATCAAGAGCCTGAAAAGCTCTGGTAGCCATTGTTTCCTCATCTCTGTAATCTTTTTTCTAGGTTTTCAATCGATTCTTCTTCCATTTTTCTTTCTGTGAATCGATTCCTCTTCTTGCATCTTCCGCAAATTTTTGTTTCTCGATTCATTCTTCATTCTTCCATTGATGGCTTTCCAAAGCTTCATAGATTTCTCTACCAATTCCTCTAATCCATATTATCTACATCCAAATGAAAATCCATCGCTTGTGCTCGTTACCCCTCTTTTTGATGACAAGAATTACCATACATGGTCTAGATCTATGCACATCGCATTAATCTCAAAGAATAAAGAAAGATTCATCGATGGCACGCTACCTAAACCTCAGGTATCAGACATACTTTATGCGCCGTGGGTTCGCTGCAACACCAAGGTGTTAGCTTGGCTTCATTGCTCCATATCGGAATCAATTGCAAAGTCTGTGCTATGGATTGATACTGCTGTTGGTGTATGGAGAAATCTGCAAATTCGTTTATCACAAGGTGACATTTTTCGCATATCTGATATACAAGAAGATCTTTACAAATTCCGCCAAGGTAACCTTGATGTTTCCAATTATTTCATACAAATGAAGGTTATGTGGGATGAACTTGAAGCTTATCGTCCTATTACTACCTGTTCTTGTGCCATACCGTGTGCATGTGGAGCTCTTGCTTCTGTCAAAAAGTATCACGAGCAAGATTATGTAATACGGTTCTTGAAAGGATTGAATGAAAAGTTTACTCAATCCAAGACTCAGATCATGATGATGCATCCGTTACCTGATATTGACAAAACCTTTGCTCTTGTTATTCAACAAGAAAGAGAACTCAACAACTCACAATCGGTGATTTCCACAAGTACAAGTTCTGAAGATTCCACAGCATTGCATTTGAACAGTTCTTCTGGCAACAATTCCAACATGTCTGGTAACAATTCTTTCAAAGGTAAACATGATGGTCATGGAGGAGCAAGAGGTCCCAATAGAGTGTGCACTCATTGCAATAGGACCAATCACATAATTGAAACATGTTTTCTGAAGCATGGCTACCCTCCTGGGTTCAAAAGCAAAGGTAAAACCAACTCATCTAATTCACAAAATCAATCTGTTGCTTCTGTTGAAACAGGTCAGTTATCTCCCAGCAAGCAACCCACTTCACTCAAGTTTGGTTTCACTCAAGAGCAATATCAAAACATCCTTGAATTACTCCAACAATCTAAGAACAACCCAAAGGCCAACTCTATTTCCACATCCCCATTTATCTTGAACTCTCAGTCCAACCCTGATAATGGTAAGAATTCTCATTTTTGGATTCTTGACACTGGAGCTACTGATCATATTACTTTTGATATAGCTAATTTCATCACACACAAACCCATTGTTCCTATTAATGTTAGTTTACCTAATGGATCACATGTTACTGCTTCCATTTCTGGCAGCATTGCCATTTCCCCAATCCTTGTCCTTCAAAATGTCCTATACATTCCTCATTTTCATGTCAACTTAATCTCTATAGCCAAACTTGTTCAAAATAATGATTGTGTTGTTCACTTCACTAATAACTCGTGCCAAATTCTGCAGAATCATTCCAAGGAAATGATTGGTACAGCTAAACTACACAGAGGACTATATGTACTAGATGCTTCTCACCATACTTGTAATGCTTCTATACATAATGATTCTTTCCTTTGGCATGTAAGGCTAGGTCATATTTCAAATATAGGATTACAACATGTATCAAAACTCTTTCCTTTTGTTTCCTCAAAATGTATCAATTTCCCATGTGATCCTTGTCATTTTAGTAAACAAAAGAAATTGGTTTTTCCTCATAGTGTTACTACATCTAAAGCACCTTTTGAATTGTTACATGCTGATATATGGGGCCCTTTCTCCACCATTTCTATGTTAGGCCATAGGTATTTTTTAACTCTTGTTGATGATTTTAGTAGATACACTTGGATAGTCTTCTTGAAAACCAAAGATCAAACTAAACAAAACATTATCCAATTTTTGGCCTATATTGAAAATCAGTTTAACAAATCCTTAAAATGTTTTAGATCAGATAATGGCACTGAGTTCATTACACTTTTTGATTTTTTCATGTCTAAAGGTATCATTCACCAAAAGACATGTGCTTATACACCCCAACAAAATGGGGTGGTAGAAAGAAAGCACCAACATATCCTGAATGTTGCTAGATCTCTCTATTTCCATTCTAAACTTCCCCTTAACATGTGGAATTTTTGCATACAACATGCTATTCACATCATTAATAGGTTACCCTCTCCTTTACTCAAACTCAAATGTCCTTATGAACTTCTATACAATCACCCTCCCTCTCTAATACATCTAAAAGTTTTTGGCTGTTTGAGTTATGCTATATCCAACCAAACACACAAAACAAAATTTGACCAAAGGGCCAGAAAAACTGCGTTCTTAGGATTTAAAGATGGCACAAAAGGATATATTTTGTATGACCTGCAGAATAATACCATATTTGTATCAAGACATGTCATTTTTTATGAAAATGTATTCCCTTTCAATCATTCTCAATATCCCAGTCAACCCTCCCATAACCATTCTCATAATCAAACAGTCACATATGCTGACCATGACCTGTCTTATCAGTCTCAAAAGTCTACTGACATATCAACATTTCTTGATAGCAGTCTATCATCTTCTAGCTTACAAAATCAGCCAACTACTCCCACTCCTAGTACCTTTGATAATGACCTTCATAATTGTCCTTCACCACATCTTTTTCCTGCAGACAGTACTCATCCCACTAATGCCCCTGAACCTATTCCTAGTACTTCTCCTAACTCCTTGCCTGCAGCAAGTCCTATCACCATTAATCCCTCCTCACCTTTATCCAATACATCCTCTGGACCTTCAGTTTCTTCTAACACTAACCACAACAATCAACATGATATCCCTTCTCATAACACTAGTGATCCTCCTCTCAGGAAATCAACTAGAATTTCTAATCCCCCTAGTTATTTAGCAGAATATCATTGCTACCTTGCAAAAGATAGTACATCTCCACCCTCCTTACATTCCTCACAAGTTACTTATCCTCTTTCTTCTGTTATATCCTATGACAAGTGTTCTTCCTCATATAAAATTTTTTGTTGTGCCATTTCTTCTACCTCTGAACCTAACACTTTTAAACAAGCCATAAAACATGATTGTTGGGTTAAGGCAATGGATGTGGAGCTTAAAGCTCTTGCAAAAAACCAAACTTGGACTGTGGTGGACTTGCCTTCTGGTAAAGTACCTATTGGGTGTCGTTGGGTATACAAGGTTAAACATAAAGCTGATGGATCCATTGAGAGATACAAAGCCAGATTAGTGGCTAAAGGATATACTCAAATGGAAGGTATTGATTACTTTGACACCTTCTCCCCTGTTGCCAAGCTTACTACTGTTAGAGTACTTCTTTCTCTTGCAGCCATCAAAGGATGGTATTTAGAACAGTTGGATGTAAATAACGCTTTTTTACATGGAGACCTCAATGAAGAGGTTTACATGAGTCTTCCACCTGAACTTTCTGGCTATGATTCCTCTAAAGTTTGCAAGTTACAAAAGTCACTATATGGTTTAAAACAAGCCAGTAGACAGTGGTACTCGAAATTATCCTCCTTTTTGATATCCTTGGGTTACCATCAATCACAAGCTGATTACTCTCTATATGTTAAACATTCCCCTCCTCACTTTACTGCACTTCTGGTTTATGTAGATGATGTTGTGCTAGTAGGTAATTCTCTAGATGAAATCAACCATGTTAAACAGGTTCTCCATCAGCAATTCAAAATCAAGGATCTTGGCCAGTTAAGGTATTTCTTAGGTTTAGAAATTGCCAGATCAACAAAAGGCATTTTTCTAAATCAAAGAAAATACACTCTTGAATTACTCCAGGATGCTGGTGTTCTTGCAGCTAAACCATCCTCAGTTCCATTCGACCCCAACATAAAGCTATCCATTCATGAAGGTTCTCTCTTGGAAGACCCTTCTTCTTATAGGAGGCTCATTGGCAGACTCATCTATCTCACAAATTCCAGACCGGATATATCCTATGCTGTCCACTATTTGAGTCAGTTCATGTCGCAGCCTAAAGTTCCACATTTTCAGGCAGCCACTAGGATTTTGCATTACTTAAAATCTATTCCAGCCACTGGGATTCTCTTTTCTGCATCAAGTGAATTAAAACTCTCAGGATTTGCAGATTCTGATTGGGCCCGATGCCCGGATACGAGGCGATCTATCACAGGTTATTGTGTTATGTTAGGAGATTCCTTATTATGCTGGAAGTCCAAGAAACAACACACTGCTTCTAGATCCTCCACTGAAGCCGAGTATAGAGCATTGGCATCTATCACTTGCGAGATACAATGGCTGCAGTATTTGTTTCGTGACTTGCTTATTGAATTTTCACACCCTGCCACTGTTTTCTGTGATAGCAAATCTGCTATCTACCTAGCACATAATCCTACTTTTCATGAACGTAGTAAACACATCGAATTGGACTGTCACGTTGTTCGTGAAAGAATCCAATCCAAACTCATACATTTACTTCCTATTTCCACTCATGATCAACTAGCTGACATGCTGACAAAGCCTTTACATTCACCAGCTCTCAAGAAGTCTTTGGCCAAGTTAGGCCTTTGCAACATCCAAAGTCCAACTTGAGGGGGGCTATTAGTATAGTTAATATCCATATAGTTTATTTTTCTTTTGTACAGTTAGTTAGTTACACTTGCTCATTTGTTATTGGGCTTTTCCATTGTGTATATATAACTACAAATGTAAGCCATTGAGTGGTTAATGGAAATTACTCTTATCCAACTGTTTCTGTTATCTCTTTCGTTTCTTCTTCTCTGTTACTGCAGTTTTTACTGCATTTTTCTTCACTTCCATGGCTGCACATGTCACCATTAACAGTTGTGATGAAATTATTCAAAATTATACCAAATAAGTATGATACGGTAAAATGACAAAAAAAAAAACCTATGTCACATAGAATTGAAGATGATTAATTTATAAATGATACTCTAAAAGACTTCCAATTTTTATTTTCTTTATGGAGAATAATATTGAATCTACTTACTCATTCCAAAGTAAATTCAGTAGATGGTATGATTCCACCTTCCCTTGAGTTTTGGTGCTATTATTTTACTGCAAGTAATAAAGGTGACAAAATATACTTCTTTTTAAACTTAACTTATATGTTAATCAATTTGTTTAGGTTTGTACGACTCTTAGAACAAATAATAAAGGTGATTTAAAAATCAGTTGCTAAGTAACTATGAGGTAAAATTTTAGAGTATCTTAGTGTACTGTTCAAATTATATAGCCAAAGAGAATTGAATTAATTGTAATTTTTCATGTATGTACATCTTATGCTTATGTCTATTAGGCCTATCAATAAAATGTTATCTTTGCTTTTGAAAAAAATAAAAAGACAAATTGAGTCATAAAATAAGTATGCTTAAATAAAAGTGCACTTTTGAAAAACAAATAGTCTGATTAAATAAAAAAAATTTATAGCAGCTAAATAACATGCAATGTAAAAAATATTGACTGAGTGTATATACTAATAATCAATAATTATTTTAATATAATTATATAATTGAATGAGAGGAATATAAACTAAATTTAAATTATAAACTTTGATTGAATTATTTCTAACAATTAGATAGAAATTAGTTATAGTTTTGATTTTAAACATATGAGTGATTAAAATAAAATTGTTTAAAAATGTTTTATATGAAACAATTTATTAAAAGAAAATATGTATTTTATTTGCAATTTATCTTTTGTGAGAAAACAATTTATATTGATGTCAAACCAAATATCAAATATAGGTGCACAATTGATTTTTTTTTGTGAAAGATGTTAGACCTGCACTATACACGAAAGGACTTAAAAAAAGCTAATGAAAATTATTCTCATATATTTTTAAAATGCTTTTTTAAATGTTTTGAAATTATAATGTATTAAGATTATAATGTTTATAAATATAAAACTTTAAAGCATGCTTTTCTATTTTTTTTCTTTTGTCTTTTGCTCGTGATATTTAGGTTCTATTTGATAAAAATAGTGGATTAGCGGTTGACTGATATGATAGCTGATAGCTTATAGCTAGTTTATTGCTGATGCCTGATGGCTTAAGGCTTATAACTGATGGCTGATGACTAATAGCTGATAAATTAATTGAAGTGTTTGGTAAAACTAACTTATAAATGTTAAATGACATAAAAATATATTTAATAAATAATTATTTTATTTTAAATTAAAATAAATTATAAAGGATAAAAATAGATTTTTGTTAAAATAATAAGAATAAAAGTGAAAGGAAAATGCTAAGCTATAAGCTAAAATGCTATTTAAAATAGCATATGAAAAATAAACTATAAGTTAGTAAAATAAGCTATAAGTTCATGATGAACTGTGTGTTTTGTAAAGCTTGCCAGGAGTCTCTGATTCACACTATATTTTTGTGTTCGTTGACTATTGCTGTGTGGAGGGAGGTGGCGGATTGGATTGGTATGCAAAGCATCGGGGTCAACGACGTCATGGGCAACTTTTTGTTTTGGTTTGAGTATTGTAAATCAAAGAGTATTAGAGAAGGCAAAGAGGGTTGCATTTGGTTGGCGGTTTGCTGGGTTTTGTGGAGTATCAGGAATAACATTTCTTTTAGGAACGGGGGGTGGAATGTTTCAGATACCGTTTGGATGGTTAAATTCACGGTATGGCGTTGGTCTTTTATAGGAAATATTATCCATCCCAATTGTATTCTGTATGAGTTCAACAAATGCCCTTTGTTTTATTTGTCTTAAGATCCAATTGGTAGGTAATTTCTCCATTTTGTCGAGCCTCGTCTTGATTCTTTTGTAAACAGGTTCGAGTACCCCTTTGTACTCGTTATATAATAGTACTTGCTTACAAAAAAAATTTCATGATGAAAAAACCGTTATCAAACAAGTTTAAATTATCATATGAGCTTATAAACTATAAGCTCAAAAAATGTGTCTTGCCAAACAAAACCTTAAAATTTCCCCGAGTTTAAAATTATACAATCTAAAATGAAGATGTTGACACCAATATGTGCAGATATAGAATTTCCATTTTAATAAAACTATATATTTTATCATAGATGTTTTTAATTGTCAATTACAAAGACCGGATACAATACTTATTAATCAAACTCTTTGTTGATATGATTTTACATATAGTATATTGTATAAGATATTGAGAAAATAAAATTAGAGTTATTAGTGAAGTGAGAGAGAATATTTTTGATAGGTCATATTCAATACATTCTACTTTAAACTTGAACAAACTGTAGTGGTATATTTTTTTAAAAATAGATAATTGCAATAAAATGACCACTACAATAAAATAAAAAATTGAAATTTATAACAGACTAATTAAAGAGTTAAATAAAACAAATAGAAGAAATACGAAGAGAACTTCAATATTGTTTATGTTCATCAAATATTTAATAGGTTTTATATCTTTATAGGTATATAAGGTTGCGAGGCTTCGCACATTAGATCTCTTGCACATTACTTTAGGCCATTTACAATAGAGTTTTCAAAATATATTTAAAATAAGAATATTGTATAATGATTAAATTTCCATGTGTTCTTTTTTTTTTTTTAAGGTGGAGAACATCAGAAAAATATTGAATAGGTTTACTATTGGACTGCAAATATTGAGGGGCAAATTCTTACAATTACATGATGTGAAGTTGAAATTATTAAATAAAAAATATTAGTAAATTAAACACAATAGTCATAAAACTACTAATCTATTACTAATAATAATATAATTGATGAAAATGGAGAAATAGACACCTTATATCTAAAATTTTATGGGTAGAATAAAACTCTTACAAAAAAATAATAGTAATTAACTACATACAAATGGTGAGAAGGTTTGGACATACACTACATCGTCGCACGTGGAAAATCAAGAGTAAGAAGTGAAAGGAAATTGGAGATGAATTTTGTTGTTTTTAGTTTTTTATTTATACTGATAAACTATTAAGAGATTTGGAGAATTGAGATGGTTTTGTATGAGTTATTGAAATGAATGGGCTTTTCAAGTATAGTCTGTAAACTAAAGAGACATCAGTAACACATCAAATATTAATGGTAAAATGAAAATACAATGGAATACATTTATAACTTAAAGATAATACTGATATAAATTTGTTGTTTGGAATTAGTTGATAAATATAAGTTTTATAATTATAATGGTACTCTCTCAATTTTTTTTATTATAAATTGTTTTTTATTTTTCACACATATTAAAAAATATAATAATTGTTATATGAAAAAGAGAAATTACGAAAGTTTTTACAAAATTGTCTTTTATTAAATTACTAAAAAAATTGTCTTTTATTAATGATATTGGAAAGATAAATTTATATTGAAAGAAGAAAGAATAATAAATATTTAAGGGTATAATAAAAAAAATAACATTAATTATTTTTTGGTATTATAAAACGACTTAAATTATGATACAATTTTTTTTTACCAATGCGACTTATAAAAAAACAGAAGTAATAACATGTAACGGATTTTTAAATTTACATTTAGTGTCACAAAATATTTCATAAAGAAATTGATAAATAGTATTATTATCACTATTATTATATTTATATTATTATTATTATTATTATTATTATTATTATTATTATTATTATTTTTGTGATTGTGGCGGAGGGTCTTTCGGGGTTGATTAAGGCGGTTGATATTGGGGTGTATGGAGGAGCGGTTATTAATAGTTTATGTTCGGTGGATATACTTCAATTTGCGGATGATACTTTATTGTTTGGGGAGTCGTCTTGGAACCAAATTTAGGCTATAAAGGCGGTTCTGAGAAGTTTTGAAATTGTGTCGGGGTTGGGTATTAACTACCATAAGAGCAAGTTGATTGGGATCAATACGAACCCCCACTTTGTGGAAGCGGCGACTTATTTCCTTAATTTCTTGTAAAGTAGAGGATTGTAATTTCAAATTTCTTGGGATTCCTATTGGGTCTAGTCCGAGAAGGATTTCAACTTGGAAGCCTTTGGTGGAGAAGATTAAGAAGCGGTTAGATAATTGGAAGAATCATTTTCTTAGTTTTGGTGGTAGAATTACTCTTCTAAAGTCGGTTTTGGGCTCCCTCTCGATTTTTTGGCTTTCCTTTTATAGGATGCCGGTAAAGATTGCGAAAGAAATTACTAGTATACAAAGTAACTTCTTATAGGGAGGAACGGAGGAGAGGCGGAGGATTCATTGGGTGTGATGGAAGGACGTATGTAGGTCTTTTGAAAAGGGAGGGTTGGGGATTAGAAGAATTGAGGATTTCAATATAGCTCTTTTACTCAAATGGAGATGGCGTATTCTTAAGGGTTCGAATTCTTTATGGTATCGGGTCTTGAAAGCTCGTTATGGTGACATTAATTTAGCCTTAATTAACGGGGTTAATTCTATTGGTACCAATTGCCTTCGCTCGGTGTGGTGGAAAGATTTATGCATTATTGATGATAAATTAGATGCTGACTTTTTTGCCAAGAATTGTATTTTTGAGATCGAAAATGGCTTGACGTCGTCTTTTTGGTACGCTTTTTGGTTGGATAATTGTTGTTTTAAAGATAAATTTCCCTTTGCTTTTGAGGCATCGGAGCTCAAAAATGTGTCGGTGGGAGGCATGGGAGGTTAGGTGGATGGATGTTGGTTTTGGAGTGATTTGGGTATTAATTAAGCGCCGAGTTCGGTGGCGGTGATTGGCTTAGAGCAGTTGTATTTGATGCTGGAAGGTCGTGGTCCTACCTCGACCGACCGTGACATTGTCAAGTGGAAAGCGGATGTCGAAAATGGGTTTACTGTGAAGTCTTGTGTCCATTTGATACAGGATTATAGAGTGGTGGATGCTGTTTCTTTAAGCACTGTCAGTAATGATGCTGTTTCTGTTCCTAATACTGATTTTTCCATTGTTCCGTCTGCTGTTAGCTCCAGGCAGCCTTGCTGCTGTTCTGTTTTTGGTTTTGTCAGGTGTAGATGCTTTGGAGCCGGATTGGACAGCTTCCCTGCTGCTTCACGAATTCTGAACGTCACGAGAAGTGGGCCTGTTGTTTCGGAAGCGCGTTTGGCAGGGTCCTTTGTTTCTGCTGCGGATTTGGGATTTGTTAGCTGCAGTACTGCTGATTTTACGGCTGACGAGGGGTTTTGGAAGGCGTTTTGGAAATTGTGGGATGCCTAGTAAAGTTAAGGCTTTTGGGTGGCGATTATTTAAGAATATACTTCCTTCTAAAGATAATCTTAAGTTGAGATGTATTATTTTTCCGGATTCTTCGTCATCTATTTGTGTGTTGTGCTCTTCGTTTGAAGAAACGTTGGGCCATTTTTTTATTGTGTGTACAGTGGGGAAGTTGATTTGGAGGGAGATTAAGGAGTGTATTAGTTTTGTGGATATTTTGTCTTTAGATGTCGGGTGCTTCCAAGATAGCTTTTCGAGTTGGTTTAAATTTTGCTTATCTCGGAAAGTGAAAACAGGGAAAGCGGGAGTAATTTGGTTGGCGGTTTGTTGGAATATTTGGTCCCTCAAGAACGACATTATTTTCGAAAATCAAACGTGGAATGTTCTTGAAGCAGTTTGGAATATTAAGATTGCATCTTGGAAGTGGTCCTTTTTAGGTGATATTGTTAAAACCAATTGTAATTTTTACGAGTTTTGTAAAAATCCGTTGTATCACTTGTCGTAGGATTAATTGGTTTTCAATATCTTTTTTGTCGAGAGTTTTCCTCTCGTTTCTTTGTAATCAGGTTCGAGAACCCTTAGTTATCGTTTTAATGAATTTACTTGCTTACAAAAAAAAAATATTATTATTATTATTATTATTATTATTATTATTATTATTATGAGTTTTATTTTATTAATTTATAATTAAAAATAGGAATATGAACAATATTATTGTCATTATTATTCATAACTCATAACTCAGTTATGATACATAAATTAATAATAATGATTAAGGTATTTATTTTTATTTATTTATTTAGTTATTATTAATTATGATACATAAAAAAATTTATTTGATAAACTAATTTTCAAAAACAGTTTTAAAGTTAAAAATAAATTTGTTATTAAAATTTTAAAAATTATTTTACTAACTTATATAAATGAAAAATATATTTATTATATTTAATAATGGAAATTTTAATTATATAAAATTAAATATATTATTTAGTCACTAAATAAAATCGAAACAAAATCTTCTTATTACTTTTATAAACTAAGTGCAAAATATTTTTATCATAATTAGTTATTAAAATAATTTTTTGTGATTTGTATTTATTATTTTGAAAAACTAAGTTTTCAAAATTTATATAAAAATATAAATTAATGAATTTATTTTTTATATTATCATCATAGTAGTGTGTTATTTATAATTTTAGTGATTATTAAAATGAAATTTATTTTTATTTTTTATTTTTTAAATTAAAGTTAAAAAATGAAGAGTTTTCTAGAAAAAATATAATTATATCAATTTTATTTTACTAGTTACCCTTCATAACTGGTATAAGAATGAAATATTTTTATGAGTTTTATTTTATTAATTTATAGTTGAAATTGAAATACGAACATGAACAATATTATTATCATTATTATTAACACCTGCTAAAAGAATGAAGAGTTTTATAAAGGAAATATAATTATATCAATTTTAGTAATATTATTAATTTGAAATTTTTTTGTGAAATTGCGATATCAGCTTTTAATTAGGGTTTTATCTAGTGTTGCTATCAAGATGATATGTGGTTAGGATTGCCATGACAACCTTAAATAGACGATATGGACAAAAAATTAGCACATAAATACAGCAATATAATATATTTCACGGTTCAATATCAACATAATACATATTTTATCATAATTAACAATTGCCTTTATTGGATAAACAATTTTTTTAAATGTCAATATTTTCTTCTTTCTCCATCTCACAGGTTTCTTTTTTTTTTCTTTTGTACAATTATTTAATACAATTAAGTTTATATTATCTTTTTGAAATAAAAGATTATATATTTCAAAACAAAGCTATACATGGCGATCGCAAGGATCCAGCCCTCAAAATGCAACAAAGCAAAATAAATTACATCAATAATTTTGCTATATAGGACCTATACTTCAGGTTTTTCCACCCTTTATAAACTATGCAATCTATAATGTTTCTCGTAAGATTCGTATAATCTTTATTGTTTTCAAACACCACTGCATTCCAATAGCGCCACACACCATAAATGGTCTCCGCAACCGCCATCTTTAGAATTCCAGCTTTCCTACCTTTTCCTTTTGTATTCCTTAAGATCCAATCTAATTCATCCTTCCATTCAAGAGGGGCATGGTCAATATCCATCCAAAACAAAATATGCTTCCAAACTTCCTGCAGGATGCTACAGCCAAACAAAAGGTGGTCTTGAGATTCATTGTTATCCCCACAAATACTACAGTCACTGTTCTGAATCAATCCCAATTTCCTCAACCTAACTTTAGTCGCTAGACGCCCTTAACACACAAGCCAGCACGTAATGACGACACGCGGTAATTGAGTTTATATTATTATTGTTTATTTTATAATTAAATAATTCATTTTAAATTTACACATGCATCTAAATATATTTTATATCGTATCAAATTAATTTACCCGTGCGGACGCATGAGTATCTTCTAGTTTTATAAGTAATCAATGAAAAAAACCCCAATTTGTTAGTAAAACACAATAAAATGCCTGTATGAACTTTTTAACTATGTATTTACTAAGTACATGTAAAAAGAACAAAAAAAAAAAACCTAAAACCAGTCAAAAAGCACCTTTCAACAACCAAAGCCCTTTAAGCCAAGAATAGAGTCTCGCTAAGCAAGCTATGATGACAAAAGAAGACTTCAGAGTCAAGTAACTTCAAGGCTAAGGAACAAAACTCGCTTAGTGTAGTATCAAACTCACTAAGAGGTATGGCAATTTATAATTTCAAGGCTAAGTTACTTCATGGGTAAGGAAAGGTTTGCTTGCTAGGTGAGTTTGGGCGGCACACTAAGTGAGGAAAGGCGACAAAGATAACTTGCACTGAGCTGGAAAAACTTAAGGAAAAGAAAATAGACGCGCTAAGCGAGCATCAAGCTGCACTTAGCGAGAAGACCAGATCAGAAACCTATAAATAGGGGTTCAGTCAGTTCATTTGAGGAGAACTTGGCGGAATTTCAGTAGATATTAAGATAAACATGTTTTATACAAAAAACAAAATAGGAGAGGAAATGAGGGAATATTGACGCTGGAATCGTTGTCCGAAGAATCGGCAACAGATGTTTTTCAATGCCTTTCTTTCAGGTCTTAATTATAAAGCTACAATGAGTAAGTGTAGCTAATTTCTCTTTTGTTGGGGTTAGACGTAGTCATTTTAATGTTCATGTATCAATTGTGACCATGGTATTCTATGTAATTCTTCTTATGCATTAATATTGATGAATTCTTCGTTTGTAATGCTTGTTTTGGATTAGCTGCCTAAATCATGTTTTCATGGTTTGACTCGATATTCGAAAGGTACTTGTCATTACTATAACCAAGCTTTTCATTTTCAAGATATGTTAAACTCCAGTGATAGATTTTGGTCTTGTATCCGTTTGTACTATTGAACCTTAATGCTATCGTATTGGTTAATAGGCCAAAAGATCGTTTATCAGGTAATATGACCGATCTCACGTTGTTGAATCATACATGATCTTCGACGCAGAGGGATGGGAAGTAATATTAATTTCTTATTAGAAATTCTTATTATTGATCACAATCATATATAAGAACAAGTCAATGAAATTAAATCCGAATAAACTTTCTCAATTGTTAAATACCAAAGTTCAATTTACTTTCTGTCATTTCAAAATTTCACAAACAATTAATATTTGATAAATCATCCTTAAAATCATAGAAACGATTGAACAGTTTTTGAAACACAAACAATCTCCATGTAGATGATAAAAAACATACTTGCTTCCCAAATACTACAGTTACATAGTAAGTAGGGAGTGAAAATATGGTAGGGCGGGGAAGGCCTGAGCCTGGCCTTCGATAAAATTTTAAGGCATGAGCCTGACCTATGACCTATGATAGGCTTTGTTTTTTGGTATAGTCTAACCTTTTTAAAAGTCTGATCTGACCTGAAATCCTATATAAAACCCTGTTTTACATTAAGGATTTTAAACGGTCCATTTTACCAACTATTTTTATACAGACAACAAGGTATTTTATATAATATTTAGCTTATTTTCTAATATATATATATATATATATATGCATATATTGGTCGATCTATAAGGCTTTGTAGGTTTTTTTAATAGTCTAAATCTAACCAATTTAATTAAATATACTTTTTAAAAAGACTAAGTCTGACTTTTTTATTAAATAGGTCAGGCCAAATCAGACCTTTTTTTAATAGGCAATGATCTATTAAAGGGAGTATAAGGGGTACTCCACCCAAGATAAACACAAAGAAAACTCTTAGCTCCTAAAACAATGGAGTGGAAGAGTGTTCCAAGTCAAAAAATTACAACCATCTACAATATTACAATAAGCTTTCGACCATATCCAAGACCTTAAAACAATCATCAAAATTGATCGCACCACCGTTAAAAATGATATTATTCCACATATTCCAAATTGCCCAATTTGTAGCCAGCCATATCACCGCAATGGTTTTACTCCTCTTCTTTATCTTCGCTTTCTCCCAATGGATGAAGAAGTTAAGAAGATCCATCGGAGATATCTCCAACTCACTTCCCAACCATGAGAACACCTTTTGCCAAATGTTATTCACGAATGTGCATAATCCAAAAAGATAATGAATGGACTCTCCCTCCGTACTGCAGCACAAAGACATCCTATCCGTGACAACACCTCTTGTTGCGGTGAAAATCGGATAACAAATTATTAATTAATTTGCATCATTTTCTTTTACAACCGACTTTGATTTATCCAAAGGAAAGGTTCAAGATCGTTAGAAAAACCTAAGGGGGGGGGGGGGGAGATCTAAGGTTCAGGGGTTGGTTACGCCTAGGGAAGGTGTAACACCCCCTTTCTATACCCCCAAATAATCACATAATCATTTAGGCACATATTAAAAATTTCGTCAGAGTATAATTATAAACATAGTATAAAAGAGGTATGTCACATTATACATAAAATTAAAACATTCAACACCTGCTCTACAATTGATATACAGCAGTGGGGTAACTTTGCAACAGAGGAACTTAGTCCTTACACCCACATCTCAATATTTAAAATTAATAGCGGAAAATCTAAACATTGAATAACATCGAACATATATATATATATATATATATATATATATATATATATATATATATATATATATATCAACAAGTATTATCCACCAACATACTTCATGTTTACATAAACATTCATCAACGAGATACATGTACAAATGTATCACAAAAGAATCATAATCATCCTAGCTACCCGGTGCTACATATCAGAGCTGGCCGACCAAAAGAATGAAGACACGCTTCACAAAAAGACCACCAGCATACCTACTCTGCAATGCCTCATAGGGCATCATAAAACAGCAGAAGGGTGAGAAACACAATTATAATATAAATGCATATAATTATGTATCTTAGCATAAAAATACACATATTCTACATTCTCCCACAATTCATCACAACCCACTCATATACATCACATGTATATATATACAGAGCTAAGCATATTCATTATGCATACTTTCACAATTCTCATCATTTCACATAAACATACATATTCATGTTTATTCATCAATTCTCAATTATAAAGATGATAAATGCAAACCATAGAGACCGACTCACGACTCTATGCAAATGCAATGCGGGTACCGACTCAATCATCTCAAGTTCACTCAGGAACTTATTGGAACCATCGCTCGTTACCAATGTAACTCCCCGTCGGGCCTACGATGTTCACCCATTGCTCACACCTCACATAGGCACACAATGTTTATGGATTGCTCACACCTCACATAGGCACACAATCCGATTGCTCACACCTCACCTAGGCACACAATCCGATTGCTCACACCTCACCTAGGCACACAATCCGATTGCTCACACCTCACCTAGGCACACAATCGTTTGTAATCATCGCTCACACCTCACTTAGGCACACGACGTTACAACGGATTCTCATTAGAATCACACAACACAAGAATGTACATCATTATGCTTCACATACAAATGACTCACGACATTCTTGAAATGCATACATATTCATAATATATTCATGCATTCATCTCATACAATCACATATAATCTATATACATTCACATCAATGCACTATTGTATGATCCACATCCAAAACACACATTCAAAACGGTAAAAGTCGTTAAATAACACTATTCCCAATTTTCCAACTTATTTAATCGGCCAACAATCTCAAAACCATCATCACAAGCAAGAACATATTATAAGCTTTCCAACGATATAAATAACGCTTAAATCGGAAATACGGTTCGAGAGTTATGAATTTTTAAAAGAAAAGAAAATAAAAAAAAGCAAAAGCGCCCGGCGACAGGAACGTTTCGCCCGGCGACGCTTCAATTTCGGCTTCCCTTGGCCCGGCGAAGAAGGGGCGAAGGAAACCCTCAAAAACGTGAACCAAACCAGTAGCTTGACACTCTCTCGCCTCCCAATTTTGCCCGGCGAAAGCACGCACCGCCCGGCGCTCAGGGCATTTCGCCCGGCGATTCACACCAGACAGCCATGCTCAGCAGCGTGGCTTCATCATCAAAACCCCCATTTTCTCATTTTCCCACCTTTGATCATTCCCAACAGCAAAACCAAGCATAGTTATGGATCATACACATATAGAGATCATTCTAAACACATTTTTATCGATTTTTAACCGTTAAAAACACCGATTCCACAAATCGACCTAAAACTCACATATAACCCAAAACTCTACCAAACATAATTTTTCAACCACAACAATCATACATAATCACACACATGTATAGAATAATCGAGTTTCAAACCCTTACCCGATTAAATTGATTCCTAGAAGTTGATTTCTTGATTTTTTTCTAGCTTTTCCTCTTTTCTTTCTCTTTTCTCCTTTTCCTTCTTCTTTCTCTCCTTTTTCTTTCTATTTTTCCTTTTTATCTCTTTCTCTCCTATTTCCTCCTCTTATCTCCTTTTCTTTTCTATTTTTTTTTACACAATTCAAATTAATTCATTTTCTCTCACAGTTATATTTCCACTAAATTTTCTAACTTACTATTAATTGAGAAATGTCTAAAATACCCTCCATTCTAATTTTCCCCGAAAACTATCAAAACGGTAAAATAACATAACATGTCAACATAACATATTAACATACCAATTTCGCAATAAAATAATTTATCACTCAAATTAAATAAAAGACTCAACAAAATGAGAATAATCGAAATCGAGGCGTTACAACCCTCCCCCACTTTAGAAATTTTCGTCCTCGAAAATATTACCTGATTCAAACAACTCCGGATACGACTCCCGCATCCTACTCTCTAGTTCCCAAGTCATATTGCCTTCCGCAGCGCTTCCCCACGCTACCTTCACAAGCGCAATATCCTTGCCTCTTAGCTTCTTAACTTCACGGTCCAAAATCCTAATTGGTAAAGCTTCAACCGTAAGGTTATCTCTCACTTCAACCTCGTCCATAGGAATAACATGTGACGGATCCGGAACATACTTCCGAAGTTGCGAAACATGGAATACATCATGCAAATTCGAAAGATTCGGAGGCAACGCCACACGGTAAGCCACAACACCAACTCGCGCAGAAATCTGATATGGACCAATAAAACGAGAAGTCAACTTCTTCGACTTCAAAGCACGACCCACACCTGTAACCGGCGTAACTCTCAAAAACACATGGTCGCCTTCTTGAAACTCAAGATCTTTTCTTCTCTTGTCATGATAGCTCTTTTGTCTACTTTGGGAAGCTTTCATCTTCTCACGAATAAACCTTACTTTCTCTGTCGTTTGTTGTACCATCTCGGGTCCAACTATCGTCCTCTCACCGGTTTCATGCCACAACAAAGGTGTTCGACATCTCCGACCATACAAAGCCTCAAATGGTGCCATACTTATACTCGAATGAAAACTGTTATTGTAGGTGAACTCAATCAACGCCAAATAACTATCCCAAGCACCACCCTGCTCGAGCACACAAGCACGCAATAAATCCTCCAACGATTGAATTGTCCTCTCGGTTTGACCATCCGTTTGCGGATGATAAGCCGAACTCAATCTTAGCTTAGAACCCAAAGACTTTTGTAAACTCTCCCAAAACCTCGACGTGAATCTAGGATCCCTATCCGTTACAATACTCTTAGGAATCCCATGTAACTTCACAACCACAAGAATATAAATCTCGGCTAACTTCTCCAAAGGATAACTAATATCAATCGGAATGAAGTGAGCAGATTTAGTAAGCCTATCAACGATTACCCAAATAACATTATGACCTCTTTGCATATTCGGCAATCCGGTAACAAAATCCATCGATATACTATCCCATTTCCACTCCGGAATGTCCAACGGTTGCATCAATCCACTAGGCTTTTGATGCTCCACCTTAGACTTTTGACAAGTTAAGCACGCATACACAAATTGAGCCATATCCTTCTTTAATCCGGACCACCAAAAGATTTTCTTCAAATCTTGATACATTTTATCCGCTCCCGGATGAATACTTAAGTTACTTCGGTGTCCTTCTTCCAATATCATCTTTTTCAACTCCGCATCATCGGGAATACAAATACGACCACGGAACCTCAAAACTCCAAAATTATCAACCTTGAAATCTTTGTTCTCATTCATTATCAAATCAACAAACTTCAAATCCAACTTTTGCTTTTCACATACGGTTGCAAGAAAATCATTCGTAACATGTAGCATACCAAGTCTCACACTTCTCGGCGTCATTTCACAAACCAAACTCAAGTCTCTAAAATTCTCCAAAAGTTCCCATTCCCTCATCATCAATGCGGACATATGTAACGACTTCCGACTCAAAGCATCGGCCACCACGTTTGCCTTACCCGGATGGTAATTCAAACCAAAATCATAATCCTTCAAAAGCTCTAACCACCTCCTTTGTCTCATGTTCAATTCTTTTTGATCAAATAAATATTTCAAGCTCTTGTGATCGCTAAAAACTTCAAATCTTGCACCATAAAGATAGTGCCTCCAAATTTTCAAAACAAACACCACGACCGCTAACTCCAAGTCATGTGTAGGATAATTCTTTTCATGCACCCTCAATTGTCTTGAAGCATAAGCCACAACTTTTCCATCTTGCATCAAAACACCACCCAAACCAACCAATGAAGCATCACAATACACAACAAATGGTTCCGTCGGATTTGGCAAAATCAAGATCGGAGCCATTGTCAACCTCCTTTTTAGCTCATTGAAACTCTCTTCACAATGAATATCACAAATGAAAGCCTTTTCCTTACAAGTCAATTGCGTTAACGGAAGTGCCAACTTCGAAAATCCCTCAATAAACCTCCGATAATAACCCGCCAAGCCTAAAAAGCTTCGAATTTCCGTAACCGATTTAGGAGCCTCCCATAACATCGCCGCATCAATCTTGGATGGATCAACACTAATACCACCACCGGAAATAATATGCCCAAGAAAACTTACTTCCGGCAACCAAAATTCACATTTCGATAACTTAGCATACAATTGTTTCTCTTTCAAAATTTGCAACACAATTCTCAAATGCTCTTCATGCTCCTCTTGAGACTTAGAATAAATCAAAATATCGTCGATGAACACAACCACAAAATGATCTAACTGTTCATGAAAGATACGATTCATGTATTCCATAAACACACCCGGCGCATTAGAAACCCCGAATGGCATCACGGAATATTCGTAATGGCCATACCGTTTCCTAAAGGCCGTCTTTTGAATATCCTCTTCTTTCACACGAATCTGGTGATATCCCGATCTCAAATCAATCTTGCTAAAAACACGCGCACCAACCAATTGGTCCATCAAATCATCGATCCTTGGAAGCGGATACTTGTTCTTAATTGTCACCTTGTTCAATTGTCGATAATCAATGCATAACCGCATACTCTCATCCTTCTTCTTCACCAACAATATCAGAGCACCCCAAGGAGAAACACTTGGTCTTACAAATCTCTTGTCCAACAAGTCATTCAATTGCTTCTTCAATTCTACCAACTCCGATGCCGACATACGATACGGTGCCATCGAAACCGGTCTAGTACCCGGAACTAGATCAATAGAAAACTCAACTTCTCTTTCCGGCAGTACATCCGTAATATCCTCCGGAAACACTTCTGGAAAATCACACACCACTGGGAACACATCGAGCTCAACTTTACTCTCCACCGACAATGATGCAAACAAACCGAACAATTGAGCTTCGTCCGCTAGAAGTTTCTTCAACTCTTTAGTGGATAGGAAACTCTCATCTTCATCATCTTCCAAAGAAGGAAACCTCACTAACTTGTGATAGCAATCTATATGAACCCGATTAAATTGAAACCAGTTCATACCCAAGATTACGTCCAAACCTTCCAACGGCAAACACACTAAATCCATCTCGAAGTCTTTACCATAATTGGCCAAAGGACAACTCACACAAACCAAAGAAGTAGTTACTGACCCCATCGCTGGAGTGTCAATAACCATCTTACCATCCATCACAGACAACACAAGATTCAAACGCTTCGCGCACTTAGACGAAACAAACGAATGAGTCGCTCCCGTATCAATAATAGCAACTAAAGGCGTACTATTAATAAAGCATGTACCTTTAATCAAACGGTCTGCACTAGTAGTGTCCTTCCCCGCTAATGCAAACACCTTTCCGCCCGCTTGAGCTTGTTTCGGCTTAGTACACTTAGTACTAATGTGACCCACTTCTCCACAATTATAGCACTTCACCATATTCCTTCTACAATCGGTAGTAGCATGCCCAAGACCTCCACAGTTAGAACATTTCACCACGGTCTTCCTACACTCAAATGATTTATAACCCATTTCACCACACCTGTAACACTTAATGGAACCAGAACCTCCTCCTCCAGATCTCTTCTCAAAGTTTCCCCTATGCTTGCCCTTATCAACGGGTGTCACATAAGGTCCACTTCTAGCTTGTTGCTTTCCCTTCCTCTCATTCAAACTCTTGTAATGTGTAGAACGAGCCTTGCTATCTTCCTCGAAGATTCTACAACATTCCGTCAAATCCGTAAACCTTCTTATCCTTTGATATCCCACAGCTTGTTTAATCTCGGGACACAAACCATTCTCATACTTAATACACTTTGAGAACTCAGCAGTGATTGCAGCATAGTGAGGATGGAATTGAACCAACTCCACAAACTTAGCAGTATAGTCCACCACGGACATACTACCTTGTTTCAGTTCAAGGAACTCCATCTCCTTCTTCCCTTTCACACTTTCAGGGTAATACTTCCTCAAGAACTCAGTACGAAATAAATCCCAAGTTATCTCCTCATCATCCACCTCAAGAACTTGACGCATACCGACCCACTAATCATCGGCTTCTTCCTTCAGCATGTGAGACCCAAGCCTCACCCTATTCTCCTCCACACAACCCATGACTCTGAAGATCCTTTCAATCTCTTTCAACCAAAGTTGAGCACCATCGGGATCAAATCTTCCTTTGAAGACCGGTGGTTGATTCTTCCTGAATTCGTCATTAGCATTCACGTTAGGTGCCCCTTGCACCGCCCTAGCCATTGCTTCCAAAGCAGCAGCCATCGCATTGTCGTTCCTACCAGCCATATTCTGATCATTCCCAAAAATGACCACAAGGTTAAACAACAGTTCAACCATCACAACAACAAGTCAGACACAACTGACTCAACACTAGCTCTGATACCACTTAATGTAACACCCCCTTTCAATAACCCCAAATAATCACATAATCATTTAGGCACATATTAAAAATTTCATCAGAGTATAATTATAAACATAGTATAAAAGAGGTATGTCACATTATACATAAAATTAAAACATTCAACACCTGCTCTACAATTGATATACAATAGTGGGGTAACTTTGCAACAGAGGAACTTAGTCCTTACACCCACATCTCAATATTTAGAATTAATAGCGGAAAATCTAAACATTGAATAACATCGAACATATATATATATATATATATATATATATATATATATATATATATATATATATATATATATATATATATATATATATATATATATATATATATCAACAAGTATTATCCACCAACATACTTCATGTTTACATAAACATTCATCAACAAGATACATGTACAAATGTATCACAAAAGAATCATAATCATCCTAGCTACCCGGTGCTACATATCAGAGCTGACCGACCAAAAGAATGAAGACACGCTTCACAAAAAGACCACCAGCATACCTACTCTGCAATGCCTCATAGGGCATCATAAAACAGCAGAAGGGTGAGAAACACAATTATAATATAAATGCATATAATTATGTATCTTAGCATAAAAATACACATATTCTACATTCTCCCACAATTCATCACAACCCACTAATATACATCACATGTATATATATACAGAGCTAAGCATATTCATCATGCATACTTTCACAATTCTCATCATTTCACATAAACATACATATTCATGTTTATTCATCAATTCTCAATTATAAAGATGATAAATGCAAACCATAGAGACCGACTCACGACTCTATGCAAATGCAATGCGGGTACCGACTCAATCATCTCAAGTTCACTCAGGAACTTATTGGAACCATCGCTCGTTACCAATGTAACTCCCCGTCGGGCCTATGATGTTCACCCATTGCTCACACCTCACATAGGCACATAATGTTTATGGATTGCTCACACCTCACATAGGCACACAATCCGATTGCTCACACCTCACCTAGGTACACAATCCGATTGCTCACACCTCACCTAGGCACACAATCCAATTGCTCACATTCACCTAGGCACACAATCGTTTGTAATCATCGCTCACACCTCACTTAGGCACACGACGTTACAACGGATTCTCATTAGAATCACACAACACAAGAATGTACATCATTATGCTTCACATACAAATGACTCACGACATTCTTGAAATGCATACATATTCACAATATATTCATGCATTCATCTCATACAATCACATACAATCTATATACATTCACATCAATGCACTATTGTATGATCCACTTCCAAAACACACATTCAAAACGGTAAAAGTTGTTAAATAACACTATTCCCGATTTTCCAAATTATTTAATCGGCCAACAATCTCAAAACCATCATCACAAGCAAGAACATATTATAAGCTTTCCAACGATATAAATAACGCTTAAATCGGAAATACGGTTCGAGAGTTATGAATTTTTAAAAGAAAAGAAAATAAAAAAAAAGCAAAAGCGCCCGGCGACAGGAACGTTTCGCCCGGCGACGCTTCAATTTCGCCTTCCCTTCGCCCGGCGAAGAAGGGGCGAAGGAAACCCTAAAAAACGTGAACCAAACCAATAGCTTGACACTCTCTCGCCTCCCAATTTCGCCCGGCGAAAGCACGCACCGCCCGACGCTCAGGGCATTTCGCCCGGCGATTCACACCAGACAGCCATGCTCAGCAGCGTGGCTTCATCATCAAAACCCCCAT
Organism: Lathyrus tuberosus; assembly: GCA_022829125.1. NCBI lineage: Eukaryota > Viridiplantae > Streptophyta > Magnoliopsida > Fabales > Fabaceae > Lathyrus > Lathyrus tuberosus. The sequence continues at coordinate 893,535 of JALAZF010000810.1, forward strand.
TTTCTCATTTTCCCACCTTTGATAATTCCCAACAGCAAAACCAAGCATAGTTATGGATCATACACATATAGAGATCATTCTAAACACATTTTTATCGATTTTTAATCGTTAAAAACACCGATTCCACAAATCGACCTAAAACTCACATATAACCCAAAACTCTACCAAACATAATTTTTCAACCACAACAATCATACATAATCACACACATGTATAGAATAATCGAGTTTCAAACCCTTACCCGATTAAATTGATTCCTAGAAGTTGATTTCTTGATTTTTTTTAGCTTTTCCTCTTTTCTTTCTCTTTTCTCCTCTTCCTTCTTCTTTCTCTCCTTTTTCTTTCTATTTTTCCTTTTTATCTCTTTCTCTCCTATTTCCTCCTCTTATCTCCTTTTCTTTTCTATTTTTTTTACACAATTCAAATTAATTCATTTTCTCTCACAGTTATATTTCCACTAAATGTTCTAACTTACTATTAATTGAGAAATGTCTAAAATACCCTCCATTCTAATTTTCCCCGAAAACTATCAAAACGGTAAAATAACATAACATGTCAACATAACATATTAACATACCAATTTCGCAATAAAATAATTTATCACTCAAATTAAATAAAAGACTCAACAAAATGAGAATAATCGAAATCGGGGCGTTACAGAAGGTATTAACACCCTATACGTCCGTAGTACTCTACGGGAACCTCTTGTTAATGTTATCTTATGTTTGCTAAAGGTTCTATTCTAGAGGTTGAAACCCTAGGGGTTAGTATCTAAGTATACTCGATAAGGCATCACACCTTACGCCTACATATCCTCGGGAGTAGAATCAGAGTATGCGTAGTTCTACTTCTACTGAATGATTGACTATGGTCAATATTCAGAGGGGAAATGAGTACAAACTCATTGTAGAGTATAAGAACTCTCTAAGTCTAGTTGTAATGGACCTATGTTATGTTTTAGTCAGTGGGAAAAGTGATGATTCATTATGATGAATATCACTAAGAGCTTAAGAACTCTCTCCTAAAGCTAGTTGTGATTTCTATGGCTCTGATGAGGCCAAGAAATAAAGTTTTCTCCTAAGATGTTACTTAGGTAAGATGGGGGCTATGACTTTAAGAGTCAACATTAATTCACCTTCCTTTGGAATGGGGAAAAGATAACAGGTGTAGGCTACTAACAAGATAACACGATTATGATGCAAATATGGTAATGCAACATGAATAAGAAAATAAGATGAGATACAATCATGATATTAATGCAAAGTGGAATCATGCATATTGGACAATAATCAGGCAAGATCAAACATCCATATATGGCAATAGATAGTGAAATAATTCACAACAATTAAGCACACGTGGTAAAGATAATATCTTTAAGTTTGAAATCAAAGCAAAATATTCAAGGTCAGGGATTTAGCAATAAAGTACAAGAAAAAAAAAAACCTAATGGAATATTCTTATCCAAGTCAATGAAACCTCGCAAATAACTCCCTCATGCATCAAGGACCAACACAAAAACTCTCAAGGAAATAAGTGATTTCTAAGTGGAATACAAAATTAAATGAAAAGTTCATACATGTTTTTTGTAAATTTTTGATTGGTACAAAAATAAATAAAAGTGGAAATTAAATTATGGAAAATTAAATTAAATGTTAAAAAGTATTTATAAAACATTTTTTGGGATTTTTTAAGTAAAAGATAATATTTAAAATTTGAATAAGAAAAAAAGAAAATAAAGCATTGTGGAATTAAAACAAAAGGGGGTGTAATAGAATTAAAAAAAAAAAGCTGAGTTATGCTGCACGTGTGGGCCTGATTGGAGAGGGGTGTGGTTAGCGAACTACCAAGGCCCATGGTCCCCAAAAAAACTCAGACATGTGAATATGTTATATGGTCGTGGTACAAAAAGGATGTGGAACATCATTATCAATTGGTCATTAGAATTTTAAAACGCTAAACGACAAAAAAGGAAGCAACCAAACACGTCTTGCCAACATCTCATCCCCTTCCATGCACCCATACAAAGCCTAAAACGTGAAAAAAAACAGAAAATACCATGATACATTCTCATCTTGTTCAACACTTTCATGCTCACCTTTCCATCAAAAACCATGAAGTAAAACATCAATCCGCAGGGCTCACATAATAGACCAAAGCTGAACCCTAAACTACTCAAAATAACAACTAGAACTTGAATAGAAATGGACACGAAAAATAAAATGCCAACTGATATAAACTAAACAAAACATGATACCTCAAACATGTTCAAACATCCCACCATATTATCATTCAAAACCAGCTTAGATGCAAAGTAATGAACATGAAAACGCCAACCAAAGAGAGCAATGTAATGACGATAACAACAAACACCACATCAACAACCTCATGAAAACGTGTATTAACAAACATAAAATGATAAGAAACTAGACGAATACCTCCACTTGTAATGTTGCGGTTAAACCGGGATCGTCGTAACCGTTAAAGTGAGTTATTGAAGAGGGAAACACCGTGATGTCGCCGTGAAGTTGTCGACAATGAATATTCCTGCGTACCATATTTACCAACTGGTATTCTGACTTGATACACGATCCATGATTGAGCAAGGATGTGGTGATGGAACAAACGTCTTCGCAACACAAGATGGCATGCTTTGGAAGTGGTAGTTTGCTGCAAGAAGATATCTCTAGAAGTGAAGATTTGCAGCCAGGATATGGTATCTGAAGTGATGTTTGAAGTGAGGTTTTAAGTAGTGAGAATGAATGGCATATGAAGTGAGGTTTTTAGAGAGCGGGTGAATGGTTTTGGAGGCTGCTTTTAGCAGCAAGACTGTGTGTCAAGTGAAGTGAGAGTGAGTCCTATGAAAAAAACAAAATGAGTTTTCGAGGAGTTTGATGTGTGTTTTAAAATGAGCATGCAGTCACAAGGTAAGTGTATCCAAATGGTCTTCTTGCGAAGTGATGGAACAGGAGCCTCTATGAATTTTTCTTGAGCCACCCTTCTTGTCCTCGAATAAAAGAATCAGTTTCCTTTATAACCTCATCCGGTTTCTCCTTTTTCCCATGCTGGTATTGGTTTTGTTCAATGGTTTACGGTTTGAAAATGTTGGGTGATAGCGACATGACCTGAACGGTCTAAAACATATGTTGGGAGAATGGATATATTGGCAGTAGCATTGTATAGGTTCTGCTTTGGAGCAGGTTTGTTTGGGGTGTTGTATTGTGACAGGCTGAAGCAGTGATGTGCGGGGTCTTTTGTCCGTTCATCGTTTGAAGCAAGGTGGTGTACGGTTGTTGTAAAGTTGTGTGGCTTGGTTTTGAATTTATATGTGCTGGCATGGAGAAGGAGAGTCCAAAGGCTTGCTTTCATTGATCTTCACAATGACTTACTTGAATTGGTGCCAATGCCTTGGATAGCAAATCATGTGCGTGCAGACGACTTCTTATGGCAGCTTGTTCTCTATTTTGGCATTAGTTTAATGTGTTTCATGGGCTTGTTGTATTTTTTGTAAAATGGACTCTTGAATTTCAGTTGTGTAAATTGAACATGGATTGGAATTTGTATTTAAACATGGTTGTGGTTTGAACTTAGATTTGAATGAAAACTTGGAATTTTATATTGAATATGGAATTGGCAATTGAAAATGGATTTGGTTTTTTTTAAATTAATTATAACATGCTAGATAAATATAACTATTAATTAAAATGTTAATTAAATAAAATAAAAATAATAAACCAAATTAACAATTAATCAAAATAAGTAAACTAATGCAAAGATTAAATTGTGATTAATTTAAATTAATAACAATAGGACAATAAAATTAAAAAAGCCATATTGAAATTAAATTAAAATAAAAACAAATAAACACTAAAATAAATACTAAATTAAAAAGAGAGAAATAAATAAAACATCAACTAGCAGAAAAATGAGGGTAAAATTTGGGGTACAATACATCTTCTAAGAAGAAGATCTTTGGTTGGTATCCTATTGAGTAATAGTCTCCAACCAAAATATGCAATATTAGAAGGAACTTTTATTTCCCAGAGGTGATTAATGGCTGCCACTGTCCCACTATTTAACTGCACATCTATAACATTGTCTTTCATTAATCTATAGCAGGATTTGACTGAGAATACTCCATCATCATCCATTCTCCACAAAAATTCATCCTCCCTATTCCTGTCCAGCGTGCCCTCCTGGACCTGATTCTTAAATTCGCACCAGATGTCATGATCCAACTCATCGCTGTTGGAAACCATCGCCTCGAAATTACACTTCCAATCGTCGCCATCCCACCAACCAGAAAGGTGTTTTAATTCCAGATTTTACTCTATATTGCACTGCTGTTGTGAACATGTTTCCAGCAATAACGTCTTTACTATCTATCAAAACCACATCCCTCCACCATATGGAATCTCTCATTTGAATAACACTTTTGTCTCCTATTAGGACCTTCTTCTCGATATTGCCATATCTACTCCTAAGAATTCTGCTCCACAACGTATCCGCTTCTGTCAGAATCCCCCACTTCCATTTCTTCAACAAAGCTCTATTCATTCTCTCCACATCTTTTATACCGAGACCACCTTCTTCTCGCGATTTACAAATTAAATTCCAACTCACCTAATGAATTGCTCTCCTATCCGTTCTCTCGTGCCATAAGAAATTACTTTGAATACGGCGAATATCGAGAATCACTTTAGTCGGTGCCTTGTAAAAAGTAAGAGTATAAATTGGGATTGCCTTTAGCACGAAATTGATCAAGACGATCCTTCCCGCAAAAGTGAGATATCTACCCCTCCATAAAGCTAATCTACTTCTTACTTGATATACCAATTCTTTCCACATAGAAACCTTTCTTGGGTTGTCCCCAATTTTGACTCCAAGGAATTTGAACGGAAGCCTATAAATATCACAAGACAAGAAAAAAGAGGTCGCTTCTACCAACTCTTCCTCCACATTTAAACCATATATTTTGCTTTTGTGAAAATTGATCTTAAGAGCCGATATCATCTCGAAGCCTCTAAGAATAGCTTTCAAGCTCCATAAATTCTCCCACCGCCCATCTGTCACAAGAATTGTATCATCCGCGAATTGAAGTATGTTGACCTCTTCTTCCTTATTGAATTTGAAACCTTTATAATCTCCAATCTCCACCGCCTTATTCACAAGCCATGTTAACCCTTCCATTACCAACACAAATAAGAAAGGGGATAATGGATCTCTTTGCCGTAATCCTCTTCCCACCTTAAAATCTTTAGTCGTACTTCCGTTGACGATAACAGACATAAAACTTGTAAAAACACAACCTTCCATCCACTAAATCCATTTGTAACCGAATCACATCTTCTTTAATATGAATCTCAAGTAGTTCCAACTCACGCAGTCGTAAGCCTTCTCGAAGTCCACCTTCAAAACTACACAGCCTTTCTTACCTCTTTTAGCCAAATCCAGCACCTCATTAGCCGTTAAGACACCATCCGCTATGTTTCTGCCAGAAACGAATGCAGACTGATTATACGAAACAATGCTACCCAGGACTGTCTTTATTCTAGCAGCAAGCAATTTAGAAAGGATTTTGAGTAAACTCCCCACAAGACAAATTGGTCTATATTCGAGAAAATTTTGAGGATTTGTGATTTTAGGAATAAGTGTGATAAATGATGAAGTAGCAGCCTTCGTCAGCTTTCCACTCGTGTGGAAATCTGTCACAAATCTAATAACGTTCTTCTTGACACAGTCCCAATTTTTCTTGTAGAACTCCATTGAGTACCCGTCCGGTCTAGCACTTTTGAAACCGTCACAAAACCAAACTGCACCCTTTATCTCCACCTCAGTAAAAGGTCTCTCCAACCACCTCCTATCATGATCACTCAACTCTTTCACCGTAATACCCTCGGGAACCAATCTAAGCAAATTGGGCTCCTTGAAGAACTCCTCAAAATGAGTTTTCACTGCTTCTTTAATTCCTTCCACATCTTCGACCCTACCATCCTCCCCTTCCAACATAGACATGTTATTTCTTCTATATCTCTCCTTCATAGACTTATGAAAATAACGAGAATTCCTATCACCTTCTTTGAGCCAATTTTGTCTAGATTTCAACCTTAGCATGCACTCCTTTAGATTTAAAGTGTTCCAGATTTCACCTGTCACCCCATATCTATCTTGCACCAAGTCTTCATTATCACCTTCAAAATTCTCAATCAAATTATTATCCATATCGTTCAGCTCCTTAACCTTGTCATCCACTTTCAAATCGATCCACCCAAAAATTTCCCGATCCAATCCTTTATACTCAGCTTTAACCTCTTCAACTTCTCTATAAAATGTAGTCACCTCTTCCCTCCACTCTAAGCTTATCCCACTCCTCTTTAACAAAAGAATTGAAACCATCGTGTTTTAACCATGCATTATTAAAGCGAAACAGTTTCGGGCCCCAATCTAACTTCCCCGATTGAAGCCATATAGGACAATGGTCTGGTATATCTATGCTTCCCACTCTTTGGTCGATCACGTTCCAAGCTTCATCAAATTACTAGTAAGAAGGAATCTATCTATCCTACTCATAGCTTTACCATTTCCTTTGAACCAAGTAAACCTTCCTCCAGCACAAGGGACATCAACCAGCTCCAAAGCCTCAATAAAGTTTCTGAAATCAGCCATGTCTCTACTTCTAAGAACATCTCCCACTCCAAGTCTCTCCTCTCTAAAGCAAACTTCATTAAAGTCTCCTCCTAAGCACCAATCACCTATGCCTCCTCTCGACTTCCTATCCTCCAAATCTCTCCACAACAACCTCCTGTGAATTGCACTGTTAGGTGCATAAATATTCACAAAGTTATAAACTTCCCCCTTCCACTTAGCGTTGATTCCCACATAACCATTACCAGAAAAACAATAATTCAAATCCATAAGATTACGCCTCCAAAGGATAACCATACCATCCGCCGCACCTCTCGAATTACTAGCCGTCCACTCCACCTCCGAATTACCCCAAAAAGAACGGGCTAAATTATCATCAAATGAATTGATTTTGGTTTCTTGAATGAAGCATAAATCAATCTTACCTGAGTTAATTAGGAAACTAACCCTTTTCCTTTTCACGCTCGATCCTCCCCCTCTGATATTGTATGATAAGATATTCATCAAAACATAATAGATTTCACCTTCTTCACCTTCCGCCCTTTTTTGTCTCTGGATTCCATCAGTTCTATTTCTTTGATGCATTTGTCTTCATCCACCCTGCTAACAATACCCAATCTGGCTATAGACTCCCAGGTCTTCTTACCCACTTCAGAAGTTTCACTCTTCAACAGCTTCCTATTACATCTGAAGACTTCTGAATCCGTCATAGAATTGCAGTTTGAAATTGAAAAATATGAGATGCTTTCCTCTCCTCTGCTATACGACTTTCTATTCCCAGAAGTGTTACCAATGTTCTTTGTAGCCAGACAAGCATAATAAGAAGGTCGAACTTCCACTCTTTCCCCCAATTCTCTATCTTCCCTCAATTTTCTCCTATTGGGCTTATTGACTTTTAAATTTCTGCCAGCCTCATCAAAGGTTTTTGGGCCTTCTAAAAATACCTTATTCAATAAAGGCCCACCTGGTTCCCTTGAGGTAATTTGCTCCATAATGTTATTTTTGTCTTTCAAAGGAATATCTCCACTACTCGCCACCCTCTCATAATTTCCTGAAAGACTTTTCACCAAACACGCTCCTATACCTATCTGACTATTCATATGCTAAGTTGACCATTTCTCCTTTGATAAAACAAAGTCTTCCCCACTAAGGACACTTCTTCATTTTTTAGGATAGGACTCGACCTTTTTCTTTTCTTTTTGCATGAAACAACATTAGTAGCCTCCTTGGGTCGCACAAAAGTAGACTGGATATCATAAATACACTCTACTGTCTCATTCAGTATACTCTGAGTATCCTTTCTCCTACCGCAAGCTACCTCGACATCTGAGAAGCCATCATCCTCCCCTACTCCATCGTTCTCAAACATCGACGACCCGTCTGTCTCCGTCTCTCCTTTCGAAATGTGATGACTACCGGAGGGAACCTTAAGACCTTGCAATTCTTCCACTAAATTGATCCTGAAAGTGGCATAATCAACCTTGACAGATAACGATTCTTGAATGATTCCAGTACATCTTGTTCTGATCTTTATTCTTGCGACGTCCATGCGGACCTTCATCAGAGTTTCGCCATTGCAACAAATAAAGGAGCCCAGAGTAGCCGATAAAAAATCGAAGAATCTGTCGGACCAAACGTGGCATGGTATCCCTGAGATTCTGATCCACGTGATCCTCTCAGGGTCAATGTCTTCTGGATTCCAGAGTCTTATCTCCTTAAACCAGTCTCCCCACGATAATCCTCTCTCACTAATGAAATCCATAACATCTCCTTCAATCAGGTCCTCCAATATGCACATATTCGCTCCCAAAGGAGTGACACGGATAGTGAATATTCTTTCTTCATGGAAGATTTTCTTCATGTTGTGAGTCACTCCTGCATCTTTCATAATACCTACATAAGCTTTACTATATCTCTTTAATTCTTCTGCTTCGGGGATGAACACTAATGACTTTTGCGGCATATCATCATTATGCTGAGTTTGGATGCTCTTTCCCCTATTCCCAGCTACATCAGCAAAAGATCTTCTGTCTTTCAGCATAAAAAACCTCTTCTCTCAGTTGCTGACTCCATGATGCTCATATTTCCGTTCTCCGTTCCTCACAACAGCTGAACCACTATTCCCACCTTGCAAACCTTTATTCGAAAAGTTGCTAACTCTTCTCTGAAACTTTGGGATGTTGGCATATAGTTTCCTTCCATCGAGAAAAAGATTGTCCAACTTTGTAGCCATCATCGATTCGTCTTCCACGTTGAAAAAACGCACAAATCCAAAGCGTCTCCCTCTTTTGTCCCTTGACAGAGGTAAAATGACCTCATCTACTTCTCCTAGCTCTTTGAAGTCCATGTATAAGTCTTTGGCACACCATATATCATCAAACTCTGTAAAGTAAAAAGTTGACGAGTCTTGGTTTCTTCCTCCTCCTCCACTCCCTTCTATGTCCCACCGCTTTTTCCTTAAACCTCTGTCCCTCCTTGCTTCCACCTTCCTCTAGCCACCGTTATAGTTATTATTATCTTTTGGTCTCACCATTGGATAACCTCCAGGCAAAAGAAGTCAAAAAGTTAGAGAGAGGGCAGAGTTTCTCTAGGCCAGATCATACCTTAAATAGACCAGACTATAGGCTCTTGTGGACTCACCAGATCTATTCCCATCCCTAATAGAAAGAGATTGTGCACAACTATTTTATTGAAATAGTTGTGATATCTGAAAAGATCGATATAGTTTAAACGAGTTTATCACACAAAGATATGCAAAAAATTTAAAAGGGAGTCTAATAGTTTTTCTTATTAGATTTTCTAATCGTTTTAGTTTTTCACGTTTATGCAATTTTACTCATTATTAACCAAATATGATTTAGTTTTCCTAAACTCCGAGTATGATTTCTTGCCGTGTTGAGATAAAAAATACTCAATTTCTTGTAATTTTTGTTGAAACAATCAAACAATATACTGCATTGCAAAGTTTTGACATTTCAACACATTGGAATGTTTGTTAGTATCAGTTTGCATGAAACATATTATAAATGGATAATGGATGAATATGCAGATAACAATGTGCAGTAGCACTCCTTCAGTTTGATTAATGCATATAAATCAAGATGTCCATGTATATGCATGATGGATATGAGTGTGATTAAAAAAATGCATGAAGATCGTGATCGAAGATGCATAATGAGTCACCAATTACACCACTTGATGATAGTGTAGGCAACTTGAACATTTTACTAAAATTTTGAATGTAGCAAAATTTGGTCAAATATAGACCAGTCTACAAAAGATCAAAATTTCCTAGTTAAGAAAAAAATGTATAATCTCTAACAAAATTTATGATCAAAAGCAAGCATAAAAAACTGTATAACTCTGCTAATAATCAGATAATCACGAGACTCCAGCGTAGTTGTTTTAATTTTAAAGCAGATGTCTAAAATCTGGCCCGACATGTTGGTGAATCAAATAATCATCAGCATTGGGCGTCATATCGAACATCATATTCTGATGTTGTAAGAATTGATTATGTTGGTGTGGATGGGTCTGCAACATTTCCTTCTGTCTCCGTAGTTCTAATACTTTTCGATGCGAGTTAGAGTGTTTGGTCATCACAAATGTTGGGCTTGCTGCAGGTCTGTATTCGGGCACCAACCGACCTGACTTATATCTTACGCCGCACGCATTGCATAAAGTCTTTGGGCCTTTAGGCCCAGTTCGCCATTGGGGCGTTTTGTCCGTTGCACAATGCAGACATCTGCGACCATCCCCACCAGACCCTCCGTCACAATTGTCCTTTCTTCTTGGAGCAATCTTTGCCTGCTTCTTTGGAATTGTGACGGAGGGTAGGATTGGGGTGGGAATAAGGAGTTCTGGTTCATAAGAAGACGAGGCAGCTTCCAAAACATGGAGAAGGCGTGAGGTCCAGTCGCAAGGGGGCTGACGTGTCCTCTTGCTACGGGCCTTAGCTGGAACCGACACTTCAGTATCGAATATTGGGCTGTTTCGATTGAGCTGGGAAGCCTCACGGGCCTCACCGTCCTTATTTTGCACTTTCATGCCTGATATCAGTTGCATCTTTTCAAGTTCCTCGCCCGAAAATGAATCATCCACAATATTGGTAAGCCAACCGGCATCTGTTAAATCATCCTCCTATTTGAAATTTCAGCACAAAAAATAACCGATCACTCCTCTATACATTCTCTCAAAATAGTACTCTCTCCGTTTCAAAATCCGTTTCAAAATGACTGTCGTTTTTGGAAAAAAAATTTGTTTCAAAATGAATATCATTTTCATTTTTCAATATATAAATGATTGCTATTTATCCAATTGTGTATTTTAATTATTACTCTTAGCACTACTTCCAACACATTAATAAAATTAATTTTGTAACAGTACAGTATCTTACGACAATATTATTGTATTTCTTACGACAGTCATTTTAAAACGGAGAGAATAACTAATCAACTCGTAGTAACTAATACTAAAGTAATACCATCACACATTATACACAAGCAATTAAGCATACACATTGTGTGCTCAGCTAATGCTTTCATGTGCACGAGTTTGTGATAATTTGGTAGTAATGAATGAAACAAATTTTCGAACCGTGAAATTTGCCCCATTCTGTTGTATTTATGCCTACTTGTTTTTTCCCCTGAAATTAGTAGCAAAAAAATTCAATTGAAATGTGATGCATATTTGTTATACATACATTCATCATAGAGAAAGAAATAGTCGTATATAATAAAATTTATACAGAAATAAAAGGCAAACAGACAACAAACTGTACTGCTACCCATTCATTAGTTAGAAATTTATACGAGTTATGTAATTGTGATTCGCGAAGTTGTATTTTTGAATTTAGTGTTATCTGTTGATGTATATTATAAACAAAAAAAAGATATATAATGTACCGGAACACAAAGGTCACCGGAGAAATGGCAGTCAGAGATATTATTCTGCCAGCCATTATCAGGAATAAGATTGGGGTCAAACCCGGAAAATGACGAGGAGTTGCAGCTATTCACGACAGCGGCTGTGGCTGTGGCTGTGGCTGAAGAGGAGGTTGACGAGTTCCCAGTGTTGGAGTCGATGATACTGGCATCAGAAATGATGTCAGTATCGTCGAACGAGAGGTTGAGGAGGTCCTCAACGATGAATTGGTCGGCCGCGGCAGTGGCAGTGTTGTTAGTCTCGGCATTGTTATTGTCAGAGGGGATTTGTGGGCAAAAGGTGGTTTGGAAAATGTTGTTTGTTCCATCCATTACTAGGAATTCTTGTTTTGTTGTTATTTTTTGTATCGTGTTGCGAAGTAGAAGCAAAAATAAGTGAGAAAGTATAGGGTGTTTAATTTGGAAAATGTGGTTTTAAGTAGAAGCTGATGAGAGAGTAAAGGGGGAAGGTTTGTTTTAATACCGCTTGAAGGGGACAGCATAAGCCAAAATTAGATTAAGAAAACTAATAACAAGGGGAAATGAAAAAGATTATTATTTCATAAGTGTGGTTTGAAATTTAAACTAAATTGAACTTTTTTTTTTGGATAATTGAATTGAAAAGATTCAAAAAGTAATACGAGATTGAAGATACTTTGATGATCAATTAGGTTAGGTATGTAGCATTTGAATCTTGCACGTGGGAGTTTGAATTAGGGATGGCAATTTGGTCCATCTCTAGTGGGTATTTAGAAAATTATTCACAATAGGTAGGGTAAATATCTGCAAAAATGGGTACGGATACGGGCTCGAGTAATTACTCACTTAAATAAGCGGGGATGAATGCGGAGATGGGCACCTTAGTACTCAACCCGCCCCATACCCGCACAATATATATTTATATATTTTAATTTATATTATTATATAAAAATAAATATTTATAAAATTAAAAAAAAACATCAATTTTAAATTACTACATATTTAATATACGTGATCATTTATTTCATAATTCAACAAAAAAATTGTTTAAAAACTTTTTAATATTTTTAAAAACTTAAAATATTATGATATTTTATACTTGATATATTTATTTTTATTAGAAATGCGGATAACGGATACGGGTACGGACACTTATATACTCATAGAATACGGGGACGGATACCAATTTTGAGACCCAAACGGGTATGAGCTCGGGTATGGAAATTTTTTTCAACTGCGGATATGCGGACGAGTACTATAGTACTCTACCCATACTCTGCCCATTGTCATCCCTAGTTTGAATGGCAGAGTAGTGGGTTATTTATTTAGTTCTCTTTCTGGTCAAATATTATATTTTTCTTAATAAAATATAAATAAATTTTAGCCACGTAAATTGTAACAAAATATAAATAAAAGTTAATTTTTGAAACCATATTTAATTTAATGATAACACAATAATTACTCTTAATTTAAAGGAAATGGAATGGTGCACTTACTGTATAAATTATTTTTATACTGTCAAACAGTAACAACCATGTATTCCGTTAAATTACTTTATAAATTTTAAATTATTTATATGATTTGACATTTTAAACTCTTACAATCATGTATTCCGTTAAATTAGTATGTGAATGTATGTGTACTAGTAGTACTTTTTTATGCTGACAATGCACTACCATTAAATTTTTAATTTAATTAATGATATTAATTGAAACGTTTTTATGTCTCGGTAAATGGAGTATTTTTTTTGGTATCTAAATTGGATATTAGTATCTTTAGTGTAAATTATGATACAGTTTTAATTTATTTTAAAATAAAATAAAAAAATGACATACATTGCAATATGATATTTGATTGATTAAAGGTATCGGTACCTAATTATATTAAAAAGTACCAGAGTATTCACCTATTTTTTTGTTGCATTTGCTTAATTAGTTATGCGTGAGAGAAATATTCCTAATAAGCTCTCTCGACCACCTCTTTGGATTTTGGTTCTTTTTTTCATTTTAGGCAGCTGTCCCCTCTAAAATTCTTGGGTTCTCCCGGCCGAATGGCTTAAAATATAAGAGAGATGCATTGTGATATTTAAATTTTAAAAATAATTTATGATTTTTTTTATTTTAAAAATGTTTATGTTATTGCAAATAAACAAATATCGAAATGGCAGCAGAATAATAGAGAAAAGAGAGAAACGTAGTGGAAAGAAAATAAAATAAAGAGAGAATGGATATAAATATCACACTAGAGAATTGTATTGGTTAGGCTTAAGCCATTTGATCTACTCCTCTCCTTAAGAGTTTTTTCTAGAGATTTCCACTAAAAACAACCTTAAGCTTTTATAGGATCAGCACAAGCAACCTTCAATAATAAATATTTTTTTTTTTTTTGCGTGGGATTAACTAATAAACCTTCTAACAACAATC